>JAPMOB010250717.1:0-25049 GCA_029875015.1 Lepomis gibbosus | reverse complement strand
GTCATAAACTCTTTCCATCATGCAGGATGCCGTCTGCAGCCAGGTATATGGCAGAACCCCTTTGTCTTGTAGCCAATGACGATAAAGCCAGGACTGATAGAGAGCGGTTGTGGTGGCCCCCCTGGCAGTGGCGAGGTCAGCCGAGGAGCTTAACACGTCCAGTGGAGGAAAATTCCTGAGTCAACACAACTTCACTGTTTGCCCTCTGAGGGTCACAAACACTCACTTTTGCTACTGTAATTTGAACTTGGTACTTTTAATGTTTGTTCCTTTCGGGGGGGTGGGACTCAGGCTCAGGGCAGCAAGAGAACTGTGTCTGGTCACAATTTTGGGTGTCTGGATTTGTTGCTGGGTGGAAGGAGGGGCTGGATGTAAACCCCACAACACCTCTCGAGTGTGTGAATGAGAAGGAGCGAGGACAGGAAGAGAGCGCAGGCTCCACCACTGAGGTGCTGACAGAGGGGATCGAGGGGCTGAGATTGCACCTGTTCCGGCCCAGCACCCTCCCAGCAGGGCCTCGCAAGAGTCTCAGCCTTCTCCTGGCATCTGTGATGGGGGCCAGGGCCAGTCCCACCTCCAGTGCTCGCTCCACCTCTCCTTTGCTTGTAGAGGAGAGGCTGGAAACGCTGGAGGCTCCATCTGCCGAGGGCTCGCCGCGGTCTCCGCGGCCCGCATGGGGAAGGGGGTTGCTGGGCCTCCACGACTCTTCCACGGGGGTCTCACAGTGGTAGACCACAGTGCGGCACATCACACGTCACACGCCAGCTGGCCAAGGGTCTCTTCACTGTAAACAGAGACTAATGACCACTCAACATACACGCCAAACACAGAGCCCTTGGTGGAGTGGAGGAGGGGGAGACAGTGTAAGGGAAAAGGTCGGTTTGGTTTCGACAAAGAAAAGCAGCATCTTGAGGTTACTTCACAGGATCCGCTGCTGTGGGCGAAGATGTTTAATCCTGGAGAGGGAGCTCACCGTCACAGCAGTGGGACATTGCTAAAGCTACTCTTTGGGTCTCACTCCGAGTCCACCACATCACAGTCCACTGGTTTCCTGCATGCGTGCAACATCACAGACCTCCCAGTGCTCCGCAAGCCCCCAGGCTCAAGCCAGTCCACCCGCTGACTCTGTAAAGCTCTCTTGTTGGATCTCTGTCCTGAGGAACTGTGTGTAGGTATGAATTCTGGGAAGCAATACTGCACTGAAAAAAATACTACATTTCTGACAATTATAAAGGCCCTTTCCACTTGAGGGGCTATATAATTGTTAGAACAACTGTTCATGTGTAGTGTGAAGATTTTCTCCTTTAAGAATTCAAAACGCAACGAGATAATGAACATCAGTCAGTGGCTGTACCTTTATTTAAACCATTTATTACATTTAGTGTATGTCAGAGCGGCCTTGAGTTTGTGTCTCCAGACTGAAGGACATTTGTGTCGCCATGTTTCCTGTCCAGTCTCATTCAGGATCTCCTTGTCCATGTCTCCAAAGCTGTGTTTTCTCAAGAATACCCCTCCTTCAATTTAATTACAATTATTTTTATCATCCCCCAACCGTATCATTTCATGTGTGTCCTGCTATCTCATTTGACATTTCGCCCTGATGTCCCCAACACATGCATCCATAGATATAAATATATATAGGGATATAAATAAATATTCCAAATGCAGGATAGGAGTAATGTGACATTGAATGTTATTCCCTAGTTAGGCAGGGAGAGGTAGGGAGGTCACTCGGCTACACTGAGCCACTGGCAGCCCAGGCCCCGCTGGTCCACTGGAGTGACTTGGTTTCATCTACAAACTTGCAATAAATATCTGGCCATCATTTATTTTAATTCACTCCTTTCTTGCTCAGATGGAATGGATTCTTAACCTTGTAGGACAAGGACGGCCGCATGCTGCCTGCCTTGCCTTAGCTGCTAAATTATTCTTCATTCTTCAGGGGGAATAAAAAAAAAAAGGAGTCCAGCGTTGCTCAAACTGTCAGCTCCAATGAAAAGCACGCCTGAAAACGTTGTCACTGAACCCCTGGACAAGGAAAAGACGGGGAGTGGGCAGTGAAAGACAGGGTGAGAGAAGTAGGGGAGAGAAGAGGGGAAAAGTGGGGAGGGGGGGAGTCAGCAGCCTCCAGAGTGATTTATTTGCCAAATCAGGACACAATGAGTCGATTATGAGTCCTCTAATAAGAGAGAGTGTTTGGGGACCCACTAATTGGGCATGATTGAGTTGCAGTCTGGGAGCCGGGGCGAAAAGGGAACCTGGTCGGCGGCTGTCATGCAATCATCAGCTAATCAGAGCTTTGAAATTAAAACTGCGTGTTTAGGGTAGAGGACGGGATAATGGCAGGGACCTGTCTGAGCTCTGGGGCTGCCTGAGGAGGCTGTTACAGTGTCTGTGTGTGTTTGTTTGTGTGTGTGTTTATAAGTACAGTACGTGTGTGTGCAGTGGATAGAACTGATTATTGTATGTGCCGTGTGTGGATGTGTGTGTAGCCTCTCATCTCTGACTGTGGTCTGCACTGGTCTTGATGAGGACAGTGAAGGAGCTGTAATCAGTCTAGACCTTGTACTAAGACTTGTATAGTGTGTGTGTTTCTATGTGTGTGTGTCCAGCATTGCATTTCCAGGTTTATGACAACCCTGTATGTGTTTATTTCACATGCACTGAGCCAAAATTGAGTCAATATAATCAAATGCAATATTCTATAATACTTTGTACAGAGAAATCAAAATAATAGGCACTTTTTAATCATTAGGAGCAAAGAGATTGGAACAATTTAGTTATTTAAAATGAGAAACTGAGCAACAATATATTAGTCTTTTAGTTTAGATGGTTAAAAATGGTGGGGGAAAAAATACAAATCACCTATTTAATAAAAATAATTTTTCCACTATACCCACATGGTAAAAAAGTCCCACGGCTCTATAAAACCTAAGTAAAATAAACAGTTCGAAAAATTTCTAGTCTTTGTTGTAATCCCGTGTCGTCACTAGGGGGCAGTGTTTATCTGCAATGCATCGCGAGAGTAAACAGACGGGGCTAATTGATGTCAGTCGCTTTCTCTGGCTGTGTGGGTAAAACAGAGTTGCAAAGCAGGCTGTTACAACAACAATGCCATACAATTGAGCATCTGTATTAGAGGTAAGAGGGAGACACCACTGTTAAAAAGTAAGTCGTAACTTTTTTGCAGCTATTCAGACATGGTCCTTCCTGGACACGTTTTAGGGCCTCTTTGATGCAGTAGCATAACATGCTGCCCTTGTTCTGTGCAACAGTGTTACACAAAATAGTGTTCATGGAGGAGTTTTTAGTGGGGATACGTTGTTTTTTGGAAAGAATAAATAGCACTGACCTGTGAGACTGAAGCCAACAGAGAAGGTAAATGTCAGAACAAAACAAAACAACAAATGAGCTTTTGGTCACTCTAAAAAAATATTTGTAGCAGACAACTGATGATACAATTAGGCCTACATATTTTTTGATTTTCTACCCTAAACATTGAATCATTCACATTTTTTGATCATTTCAGTTTTTAAATGTGGTTGCTCTATTGTAAATCACCTTAATATTTCTACAAATATCCTATACTATCACTGAGGATGGATCGCCATACCAAGGGTGAGTTCATGTAATGTTAATGTAGGTGAGTGTGGTTTTAAAAATGTAGAGTGAGCTGTAACATACAATTTAAAAACATATTGTATTATTCATTTGTAAATTATATTTTATAATTTTATGTTTGTTTGTTTTTTCACATTAAAGAGGATAAAATGGTGGACTGTGCAGGACATGTGGGTCACTGCTGCATGGGATTAAACTGCCACAGTAAGTGTCTGTAAAATGTCCACCTTCTTATGTATGATTCTAGAAAACAGAAACTTTAAAAAAATATATGTTCAATTTGGCTGCTGTAGATTCATGTATTCAGATCAAATCATTAGTTCAGATTCTCAGTAGCAGTGTAGAAGATCTTTACACATTTCATTTATCTCATAATTTATAGATGTTCACATCTGTTTGTTGTTGTAATGTTAGAATGAAGCGATCACTTAGACACTTCAGTCAAATGACACCTATCTGATTCAGATGTGTTTCAATGACGACTTTCAGTTTTTTTCAGTTTCATTATAAATTTTTTTCCCCTCTGAGCTTTCCTATATCCTGTCTGTGTCTACAAATTACCCACCAAACAAACAAACACACTCAGTATTTCTTTCAATCCTCCTAAGGCCTTGTCTAATTGTAAATGCGCCTTACATCTAAAGAGGGCCTCACTATAAAAATCTGAAGTGGGTTGAGGCATAAATGGGATTAATTCCCAAAGAATGTCCTTTGGTCTTCCTCCCATAATTTCATTTGCAGGGTCCACAGGATGAATAGCCAAGCAGGCAGTGATGTGGAACTGGAGGACAGGCCTTGCGGGGCCTGTGCTGCTACACCGCAGCCTTCAGGTTATGTTACCTTGATAATGTCACAGCTGCAGGAACCACACTGCCCACCATACAGGACACAAGAAATCCAATTATCCGCCTTCTAATGTGTGAGAATTTTACGCTCTCGTTTCTTAGACTTTGGCTCCAGCTCAGCCCGAGGGCAAACCTACCTGAGAAAGATTCCTGGGATTGTTATTTATTTATTTCCCAGGAAAAATGTCCAATGGCTTTTTGACTGGAATCAATATTATAAGAAAGTTAGATTGTAGTGGAACCCAAAAGAAAATAGTTTTTCTTAATGAAAAACACTTTATAAACTAATTGTTTATTTTACTTAGTTGATGTTGTTTTGTGCTTGTAATTTATATCTGATGTCCGTGTCATACATATAATAACTTGACCACATAAACCACGCACAGTTACACACAGAAAGATGAACTGGAGCAACACTGACTCGTCCTGGAGTTTGTGATGGCTCTATATGGGAGCAGGTCCCCCACCTGCCTGGACCCCCGACTGTTTTTTGATTTAATTAAAAGGAAGAGGGTGCATCAATTTCAACCGCGTGGCGGGGAGATGACAGTACACAAATTGAAAGGAAGCATCTCAGTGGAGCAAGGAGGGGGCCGGTCCATCATTAACACGGAAGACAATTCTGTGTGCAATGTAACAAGATTAGAACCATTATTATCATTCCACTGCTAGACATACAGCTCTGCCATGGAAAGGAGAAAAAAAACAATTTCAAGAAGGCTCTGTGCTCAGGACAGAGTGAAACAAGCTTGAAAAAACAAAACAATAAACAAAGCGTGGTCGTCATGACATTGAACTGAATTACATACCTGCATAGGCAAGTGATTTTTATACTGTCTGAAAATATGTAGCTCATTCCTTCGGGAGGTTTCATATTTTCTGATACTTTACCCCACACAACAGTGATTATGTATCGCAGAAGTGATTATATATCCCCCCACCCCCCAGCACAGATCCAGTGTATCAGTGATATCGTTTGCTTTCGGCCCGATCTGAAGGAATGTGAATGGGCACCGAGCTCGAGGAGGAGCCCTATTAATGAACAGTAAAGACAGATGAGTCTCTCTCTCGCCAAGCAGGTTGCCTCTATTGGATTAGTGAAGCTGAGGTTGGGATGGATAGCTGTCTATGTGCCAAGTGGCCATTAGCCCGGGCCAATATGCCAATATGATGGTACACAAAAACAGGCTCAGGATTCCCTTCAGTGATCTCAACACTCAGACTAGAGTCTAAAGCATTAAAATTGTATGGACACACTAATGAGCAATAAACATTTATCAACTGTGATAATATGAAGGTTAAATAGTACTAGTAATAAAGTAGTAATAATAGATTTAATAGCTGGCATCTTTAATTTGAAGTGGCACCTGAGCTAGCTTCCCATATTGCTTTTATTGTTCAGGAAATATCAATGTGGTACAAGTCATCTGTGAATGTCTGTCGCACTGTACTTTATGAATGAAAAGCTGCCCATTCCTGTATCATGTATTCATGTATCGGAGTTCCTGTGTTTCCGTGGCTGATGTCATGTTCTCTGTGAGGCAATGATAGGCACTGTAGATGTCAGCGGACACCAGGGGCCCCTTCTCCAGCCAACTATACAAATGGGCATGAGTGTGAAGAGCTGGGGAAATGTTATCAATCACCCCCGCGTCCCAGCGGAGGAGCTGCTGGCGTTTGTGTAGAGATTCCCACTCATACTGATCCATATAAAAGGCTGTGTGATGTATTAGAGCAGATGAGCAGGGGCCAGCTCTGACACATGACTGACAGCTCATTTGACAGCCCCGGGAAAGTGTGCAGGGAAGTTTCAATCTAATCTAATGCTGCTGAAGGAATGAAATTGTGGTGTGAGATTATGTCATCATGTTATATCCCCTTTAGGACAACACAGGCTGAACTGAATGGGATGAATATTATGTGGATCATCCCCTCCCGCCGTCGACAAGCCAAGGGTACCTACACCTCAGTCGAGACCTCCTGACCTGTGACTCTCCCCTCAATCCACTTCAGTCTGGTGAATCAGGTTTCTGAAGAACAAGAAACTGAAACCCAGCTCAAATCTGTATCTGTGGGTAAACAAAAACATTTTTGTGTCATGCATTATCCATCAGCTGTCTCGTGGGGCTTTCCAAACAGGTAATCTCTGTCATTCAATCTCTCCACCCGCAGGAGCTGGGTCCTCCTGACACGGGATAGCCACAAACCAGACATTAATATTAAGTGCAAGGGAGCTCAGCTTCTCTCTGACTGCTCTCACTTCTCCCTTTTTTCATAAGTGCAGAGGTAGGCCACCTGCATCTTGAAATCAATATTCCTTATTCTGTAGTATAGGATTACACGCACATTTAATGCTAACCTACATTTTCTTATAATAAATGGTGTATTTATTGACACACATCATTAAACGAGCCCTTGTTGACTTGTAGAAATATTTCCACATACCACACTCAAAAGGTCACAGAGGTCACGGAACATTTCTTTAATTACACCAGAAATGCAAAATTATTTTAACAGAAAGCTATTAAAGCCCAGGAGACTCAAACCTCCCAATGCGTGCTTTCGCAATGATCAATCATACAGGGCTAATTAGCCATTTTACAGCTATTAAAAAAAAGACAGTCAGCCCTTTTCATTATGCCCCATCTATTTTCCCACCATTGTAGCCTGTTCTCTTTCCCCCCCAACTTTTGAAACTTATTGGAAACTTCTGCTGCATCGACTTTCCACATCGGGTGCGCCAGGCTTTCTTCCCCTCCATCCAAAGCGTTTTATTCGTAAAATGAGGTCAGCAGTTGGCCCGCAAGCATTGAGTGTCAGCTGCTGTTTTTCCATTGAAGCAGACTATACTTGGGTGTTTAGCCCTCTGACAGGCTTGATGTTGGTGTCTTAGCAGCCCAGTGACCACAGAACCTGATCCCCCACACAATCAGGCGGCTGTGCCTGCCCAGTCCAAACTCACCTTCCTGAAACATGTCACACAAATATCTCCTCCCTCTGCTTCCTGTGGCATCTCCTCGCCTCTCCTTTTACCTCCTCCCTTCTCCATCTGTTTCCGCACTTCAGCTTTTCTGTGTGACGGCGTCCATATTTCCCTGCTAATGCCACGGAAGCCCCCGCGAATGTTCGTATTGTCTAAGTGATCATTAAAATTTATGGCAAGCTGACTTCATTCAGCTTGCTAGGCCGCACCGGCATAAGTCATAATTATGTGATGACACTGTAAGACGGAGGGTCCATGTTGGCCCCCTCTCCGGGACAAGTTAAATGATATAATTAGCCCAGTAAGAGGTGAATGCTCCAGATTGGATAAGTTATTAAATGTTTGGATGAACCTGAGCTCCATTTCCCTAACTATCGCTGTCTTCCTCTCCTTCCCGCCCCCTCCCTCCTTCCTCCATTAGCCCATTAGCAGTTATGTGATACTATATGCTGATGGGGCAGTGGACAGAGGGAGTGGGTAAATTAAGCCTGACCACTGGTTGTGTTATAGGCTGCTCTTATAAGGTGCCACTGAAGGACACTGCAAGACTTACAGAACAGCCCATCACAGAGGGACACGGGACTACAGACCTGATGGTACAGTAATGTGAGCTCAGCTGAGTTTGTAAACTAGAAAAATGTCACTCTGACCTTCGTTATCTTCCGAGACTGCGCGTTAAGTTGATTGCATTCATTAAGAACTCATATATCTCATGTAGCTCGCTGTGTTCACCCCATGGAACTGTGGAAAGTGATTGTACTGTACAACAAACACGGGTCAAACATGTCAAATTTAACCCGTCAGATTGCTCAATTTGTCCCCAGTTAAGCTGTAATGGAAGGCAATGCACTGAGGTTGACAGCGTGCCTACCGCTGGGCCCTTGAGCCTCAGTGTGTGCGAGTGTGTGTGTGTGTTGTGCTCCACCAGAGGGTCTCACCAAGCATGACTGCGTGTTATTCACACTGACGAGTTCCACTGTTCACTGTCACCTCTCATTGTGAGGGGAAATATGCCTGTGGAGAAGGCTGCGGACAGGGGGAGGGTGGAGGGCCGAGGAGAGACTGCATGGAACCCCACCGCAGCCCAAAGACTAGTTTCTCTTCCAAGAGAGCTGAACTGACTATCCCTAAATATTGGTCCATAACTGCGCAAATGCTAAACAGATAGACGCAGATATCCAGATGCAGCATGTTCCTGGTTATGTTTTCTGACACATTCTTCCAGACAGTGGCGGAGGCCTAGCTACGTGTGTGGCCGTGTTTAGGGAGGGGTGGGTGTTATGGTGTTTGATTTGTTGTGAAGACTCGAGCAGCAGGACTCAGCAGAGTCCAGGTTGGCTCAGCAGGCCCGCCGAGAGTGACACTTCCTCTCTGTCTCGTCCCGCGGAGAGCCTTGACAGCAGGGACCTGGTGCTGAGCCGCGTCCCTGTTCATCATCACCAGAACCAACCACCCACAGAGGGCAACGGGGGGAGTGGGGGACTCGGTTATCTGTGTCACCCCACCATCCCTCCCTCCGCCACCTCAATCCCCCTCTTCCCCCTCCTCCTCCTGCTCTGTCTTTGGCCCTTCTCCAGAGAGACCAAAAAGCCGGTCTCTCTCGGTTCCCTGATTGTTTTTGTTCCTGTGAGCAGACAAATAGAGTTTGGACTCTTACAAAAGAAAATGCCGGAGCTCATCTGATCTTACTGCCCTAAGGAGTGGCCTGGGCTGAAGGGCTAGTGATTGGAAAATTACAGTGCTGCTCCAGCCATATTGTCAGTGAGTCTTGGCCAGACTCTTTTCTGTTTGTGTGAAAAGCCATCAGCTGAATGGCCAATCGTGCACTTTTACAACACATCCGTCAATACTGTCAAGTGATTGGCCGTTCGTTGTTGCTAATTTAGATCTGGATCATTTGTGGGGTAATCCTAATTTGGGTAACTTCTTTGTCTCTGATTGCAATGTATGTGGATACAGAGCAAACAATCCTGGTAGGTATATTTGCAGGATAGATATATGTCATTTTTAAAATCTGAAATGATGCCGCTGTCCACTGTGCAAGAAAAATCTAAACATAGATTAATTAAATACAGGCTCACTGAACTGGACAGCAAGATTCGGTGTGAGACGGCAGTCGGAGATTTGTTCCCTGGGTGAAAATACCTGTTGCGGCTCCAGAGTGATGTTGATGCTGCCCATCCCTGCCACAGAAGTGGCTCTCTGAGAAGTGATTACAATTGGGGAGGGGGTGGGGGAGAGGAATTAAAACAAGGGCCTTGTCAGCACAGACCCTCCAGATTTGAGGTCAATTTCCCCCCCTGATTGGAGATTGTGTGTATTTTTGTGTGTGCGTCTGTGGATTGGAGGGAGAGAGAGTGAGAGTTTACTGTTGCCTCATTGAAGCTATCATCATCAGAGCTGAAGCCTGAGTCTGTCAGTTTCATCCTTTTGACCCCCCCCCCCCGTCTTTATTCATTCATGACTCCCCCCTTTCCCTCTTCTCTTCCCCTTGTCCCTATCTCTGCTCCTCTTCCACCCCTTGGCCCTGGCCCGCTGCCTGCTCTTTCGCTCACCCTCCATGTTCGCAAATCACTTCTTCCCGTGTCAGCAGGTAAATTGTTTTGTCCTCCCATTCCCTGCTTTCATTACCTTGTGTAAATTAAGCGATATGTCGTCCACCGGTGCGCGCCAGAGCACTCACTGCGCCAACGCCAAAATCATGAGATTTGGCATAATAAATGAAGACAAACTGGCAGTAGCAGTGCTCCTCTCCGCGCGGGCTCGCCTTCATTATTCGCTTAACTTGCCGGAGAAAATGACTTAACCCTGACCTGTGTATTTCGCCCCATATTCACTCCAGATAAAAGCCTTTTTACAGCGCACAACAATTTATATTCCAGCAAAGAGGCTGCTTTTCTCTGTCAGTTTTCCAATCTCAGCTCCTGAACACACGTCATTAAACTTGTCTTGCCTTCCTGTATTTGTCCATCAGTCCTTCTTTTTACATAAAATCTGGCAGCATTATTCTGGGATTTGATGGCACCCACTCATTTTTTCCCCTTGGAATGTTTGATTGGAAGAAATATAGCCGGGCTGGTGCTGTCTCCTCTCCTCTGTGGAATCATGCACTTGATGAAATAGTGTTCCTCCAGCAAGAATAATAAAAACAGACTTGTGCATTACAGGGGGCTTTCAATCTGCCAGCTGGGCTGAGCTGAGCGAAAAAACCCACCCTGCTCCTGACAGATTTTTATAGTTATCCCAGCAGATAAATGGAAACGGGTGACCAGGCCAGGGGAGGCCACTCTGGAGCTGAGCATTGGCTGCAGGTCTGGACAGCAGCATGAGGTGTGAGTATTAAAGGGTCGACCACAGAGACAAGGGAGCTGGTACCACTAGAGACGTCCTATTTTTTTTTTCTTGACAGAAACCTCTGAGAAATTGTGGCTACTAGTAAAACACAGAACCTGCACAGGTGAGACCAAAGAGAAATTCAAACGCCCAGTATAGTTCACTCTACCATTGCTTCTGTCCATAGCTAGTGGTCGTGAAAGAGGGCAGAGCCATGTGCCACAATGTGGTCTAGCTCCATTGCAAATTAACTGTACAAGATGAAAAGGGTGATTGCAACTGTCCTCAGGATAGGTGTTCATTTTCCACTTTGGAAGTGTCAGCAATACTATAATATAAAGCTCACTTCAATGGAAAAGGTCACAGACACTTTGCATAAAGTCTTTCTTTCAATGTTACTGGAGCAGAACCCCTATTAGTTAGTTGGTTAGTTAATTTTATAACCTTCGGTGTAGCATGAGGTGGAAGTTGTTCTTGCTTGTCTTAGAGTTATGTATGGCACAGTGTAATATAATAGGATAATAAATACCAGTTTGAAAGAAATAAAAAAATAATAAATATAGATAAATAAACACAAGATAGGCCCAAATCTAGAAAATGGAATATTATGTGAATTAAAAAATGTGTATGTATTATTTGGATTTTATAGTTAATCTCACATGTTTGAACTTTACTATATATTTTCATCTTCCTTTACAGCAAACTTGCATTATAACAATATTTTATACATGGGAACTCTTTTCTCCTGAAAAAAACATTATAAAACAAATACTTGACTACAATTTACAATATATCAGGATTTAGTCTGTTCCATTAGTTCTGCTATATAGAAAACTATATTAGAAAATATTGCTGAAAAAACTTGAAAGTTAAAATAACAGGAACAGGATAGGAATTAAATGAGTAAAAACAAATCAGTTATAAGCACCGGCCTTTCAAAATGATTTTAGCCACTCAAAAGCTCCCTGCCTCAAGGTTCAGGCTATAGCGAGTAATTTAGCCATCATGAAATTAATATATCTGGTAAATTGTTTATTTTTGCTGAATTTTATGCATTTCTGAATTAAAGGAGAGAAATAATTCCCCCCCTCTATTTTGACTTGTTGGCCATTATTAAATTAAAGTGAATAAACATTAGGACCAATACTCCTGCAGCAGTAATGTCAAACTTCATGAAACCAAATGTGAGCAGTATATTAATTAAAACTGAAATAAGGAGTCTGAAAATGCTGGGTTTAAAGGAGGCTGAAAAAAAATTCCACTGTGGATTGTACTTTAAGATTTTGCCGTCTGGGAAGATAATCAGCCATAAATGGTGCTCGTTTCCACCTAACAGGCCCTGATTAATCAGCCAAACTGAGCACGCAAATCAATCTACCTCTAGTGATTTCCATGCCGGGCCTGGAGAGTCACGTGTAGTCTGCATTCTCCACCCCCTCCTCCTCTGTTCAGCAGTAGGAATTGTGGAGAGCAATGCAGTTGCGAAGGACCAATGCAAAATGCACACGGTCGTAATTTTGTAAGATGTTTGGATACTGCTCAAGAAGTGCTTCTTAATGCTTCTGCATTTCAGTGTCATTTGTTGATCCTGTTTTACCATTTTGTAGCACTGACAGACCTCCAGAAACATAACAAATAACTGAAATACAAGAAAAAGAGATGACACAAAAATGCTTACTTTCAACTAACCAAAAGACTAAACGACTCTCCTTTGGAGAAGCCTGACATATGTGTTTCTTTTTCCAAAAGGGGAAACTTTTATTTTGTAGTTTTACAGTAGAATAAGACTGGAAGAAGTGAGGAAACAAGATGTAACAAAGGTCCCCATCTGGGCTCACACCAGGGACATTGTGATTACTTGGTTAGGAAGAGACCTCCATAAAGGTAGCTTTTAATCAAATATTATGCTGCATCCACGTCAGATGGTCAGATTTCCTGAGTTGGGAAGTTTTTCTTCCGACTTTGGTGTGTTCATGAGCTTTAAGTCGTAATGTGGAAACAACATGGACGTTTCTGGGTGATGGATTGAACGAGTTTGAAGCTTAGTAATTTTGTCCCAGTTTTGTTGCTGCACCAGTACATTCCTTAAAACTGCTAAAATATTGCTTTACCTGACATATTATTAAGGTAAATGCTAATAAATAACTAATCTACGCTGCTCTGGATGGACTAACTAACAACTAATGGTTACACCCTAGTACCTTATTACAAATTACATGTGAGCAAAAAATGTATACTAAAATGTGATCAATAAAAGTGGTTAAAAAAAAGGCGTTTATTTTCATCCACTAAGTTTCTGTGTTCAGCTTGGCGAGTCACATACCAAAATTTCCCCAGATTTTTCGAGTTGTTGCTCCAACTTGTGGGGACTTTCATGTGAATTTTCCCAGTCGGGAGCTTATATTTCCGATTATTCTGACACCACATTAATGCAGGGTTACTCTTTAAAATGTTGATGGCTCTTCCAAGGAAGGCAAAATTTGAAGTCATGAATTATGATCTTGTTTTTTAAAAGAAAAGGAAAACTGCACTTTTATGTTTCCCTCATATTTACAGCCATTAGTTCTGTTTCACAATGTTGACTAGTAAATATCCATAATCAAAATGTAACAGCCTTTCTTTCTCCCTTATATACATCAGTTAATAACAGGACAGCAATTGCTTGTCCTGTAAATTTCAAATGGAAAGCACTAAAAAAATATATTTTATTATTTTCACACATGCCTCTTAACAATCAGTGCAACACTGAAAATGTTCTCATTGCTTGGCAAGTGAGCACGTGCCTGAGTGTTGGCCCTCAGAAAGTATATTTACAATTGTAGACAAGCACTGATGCCGCTTTTTGCACATGGTTGTCTCCTGTTCTCAAGGAACAGCTCCACGGATTCTTTGTTAATGTTATTAGTAACGCGTGTGTTTTTTCTACCATGTCAAAATGTCTGCTGTGAAAAATGCCTATTGATTAGCAAGAAAAGCTCAGGTAATTGGTAAGTAATAACAGTAATGATTGCTGCTTTCCTTTTATTGCTGGTAGCAGTTCCAGGAGTCCTTGGGCAGCATGGCTTACTGAGACAGTCAAATGAAAAACAACAATAATGCTATTACTTGTGCTTTTCCTTCAATAACACATCAACATATAAAAGGTCTGTACAACATCACAAACTATGGTTTAGAAATAATCAACATCTCTCCGTCGGAGTCTCAACAAAACAATCATATAGCAAGTATTATAGCAGTATTTATATATATAAAGGATCAACTAACCGGGCTCAGCTGCAACCTGCTAAATTGATATGTCAAACGCACCTTAGTGGAGCAGGTTAACATGGCTAACCATAACAGCAATGCATCTGAAACAATGTACAGGAGGGTCTCTCTAGGTACGCAGAACAACAACTTACTGTTTGATTTGCTTGACAACAAACAAAAAAGCGGCTCCTGGGTTTATGGGCCAGCTTTCCAGATAATTCTGTTAATAGCTTACAGTATGCCACCTGGGGATAGAAATCTAGACCCTTGGAATCCTAATGAGACATCAGGGTTGGCTTTTTTGACAGTCAACAGGTATCGCTGTGGTTTTAGTGGTTATAGTTAAACTCATAATGGTGAGTAATCGGTGATTGATTAAAACGGTAGCTAATATTCAGTTATAGAAAGTAATAAAATACACACTGAAGCATTATACTTGGGAACAATTTTGAGGTACTTGTACTTTAAATTCTACCTCACTATATTTGATTGGTAAATAATATACTTTTTACTCCACTACATTTACAGTATCTGACTGCTGTGTCACCATTTACTTTAAATATAAAAAAGTCATTCATGAAATACCATTATCTTAGAAAACATCTATAAAGCATCAATAATCCAATTATGAAATGCATATAAACCTTTCAAAGTGACCATTCTGCATAATAACTTTTAGCATATTTTGCTGCTGGTACATCTGTTCTTGTGCTTAATATGCTAAGTAGTTTGCAGGACTTTTCCTTGTACTGCAGTGTGTTTATTTTTGTGATATTTAATTCTGTTTAAGTAAAGGATCTACTTCTTCCGCCGCTGCCAATGTTATTTTAATGGGCTTTATTAATAATTTACTTCACTTTCACTAATTTCTTTACTTAGAAATGTGTTGAACTTTAAGAAAAGTGCATATTTTTCATGGATTGAGGTATGATATGTAGCAACGGTCAAGAATTCAAAACCCTAAGCATCCAACCAATCCAATCCAATATTTAACTACTAGACACTTTGTTACGTATTTCTAAATGGTATACTCAACACTAAATTAGAATTTCAAATCGGTACCAGATATGTCAATAAACATAATTTAAAATGCAAAGAGTGCAGTAGTTTGAGATGGGCAGCTTTTCTCACTTTAGAGACTCCTCCACTCTAAAAGGAAAGGAATACGAACGACACAAACAAAGAAAACCCCCATCCTCTCCAAATCCAACTCATTTTTTACTGTATGAAAGTTTCACAAGGTCGTTTGGAGAGTCATGTTAACACAATACCTGAATACAGATTTGTTTCCTTGTTCTACAAGTCACGGAGCCCTGAGTCTTTAAGCGATCATTATTACCATACAAATAGACAGATCTATTTAACAACCCCCTTTTTATCGCATAACACTTATTCTTTAGTGTTGCTCCCTGAAAGGCACTGAAATGCGTCTCCCCCTTCCTTTTTTTTTTGCAGGGAAATCGTCTCTGGGTTGATAAAGGCTCAGAGCAATAGAAGAAGCAAGGCTGACATCTTCTTAAGAGATGATAGGAGAGCCAAATCAAATAGGATGGAGCAGTCACTCTTTTCACAGATAGGTAGCTCATTTCTGGTGGCTGAGAGTTTGCATCCCTAGTGGCGCTCTGCCTGGGAAAGATAGCTCACTCGGACTCCATTCATTATTTCATTCCCTGCCTCCTCTTTTCACGTCTTAGCTACTTCTCTTTTTTTATTGCTTTAATGAGTTGCCTATTTTTCTCAAGTGTTGATGGGAATCTCAGAATTTAGATTTGGAGACAAAATGTTTAATCACAAGCGTTTTTCATTTGTGGAGAGGAGGCAAAAATCAATTATTTCTATTAGACAATGCTGATTGGAAATGAATGGAAGTGGTAGCATTTTGAAACAAAGGCTCCATGGTGGCAAAGATAAGTGTCAGTCTTGCCCCCCTGAGGTATGATATGTGGTTTGGCTTTATAAACAGTTTGCAAACATTTTCCATTAAATACATGCAAAGGCTTTACCATGCCAACACAAACACAGGCAAACCATTCATGATAACAGAACTCATAAGTCTGTAATTGTATAAGTGAACAATGCAACATCACAAAGAGCCAATGTCAAATCTTGCAAACTCTGAAGACATTTTTTGTCGGTGCTGGTATATCTGGATGTCCTTTTATCAGATATTATAATTTAAACTTGAACATCCTTTACTTTTTGATCCATCTCATCAGTTGTAGAGGGTTTCTCTGCAATATAACTTCCCAGTAAGTTGCAGAAACTTTCCCCATACACTATTTACAGCCAGACTTAATCAATCAAGCACAAGCTCCATATGATATTCAGCCTGGCACTTCCTGAAGAGCACTTCGCTATCATAGCCGTCACATTCCTTTCAAATCCCTTAGAAAATTATTTATAAAAATTAACTTCTCTTGCAAAGGGCTCATTGAAAAGAAGAATTACATGAAAGATAAAACACTTTATCGCCAGTGAAAGACTAGACAATGTACGTTGAGAAATTGGGAAGATGGCAGAAACAATGAATATTAAGTGCCTAAGAATCTAAAGCTGCTGACTAAATTGAAACTGTATATCCTGAGGGGGCAAGGTTTCCAAATTGCTAATTACTGCCTCTGAAAGGGGGCTGTTTCTGATATGTTTGCTTGTGAAAGGCTGCCGCTTAATGAAGAAGTGGCTGAAGGTTTTTTTTTTAATAGCCGCACTCTCTAGCTTTCAGGGCTCTCTCTGGACTTTCCTCCCAGGCCAGAACAATGGCGGGCCCAGGAGCCCAGCTTCCCCACAGGCCCCGGCGAGAGGAGGCCGGGGGCTGGGTACTGAGGGAGCCGCTCAGCATGCTGAAATATGGAGGCGACAGATAAGGTGGCAGCGGCACAGAGAGGCCCTTTCCCATGGGCCCAAGGGGAAATTTGCAGTTATTAAGAGGAAGATGAGAGAGATTAAATGGCTTTTGTGCTCATTTTCACAGACTTTTATTTTATTTTTTTATTATTTGGGCTGCCTTCATCTGAGAGATGAGAGAGTAAATGGCTTTTTTTTTGCTACATTCAGCAACACACTGGCTTTGAGGGACAATTGTTCATTACTGAGAGTTGTCACACATTATAAAACACTATTGTTTTAAAAGGTACAGAGGTAATGGAATTACTGTAATCTACAGCTAATCACAAATTGAATATGCTTTGGGATTTTGTTTGAAGAAATTAACAAAATGGCACATGTACATTTATTAAGATTATATGAATCTTACCATGTTTGGTTCATTAAAACTGTGTCATGCATACAGAGAGCAGCGGAGGAACTGTGCAAGGCAATGGTCTAAACTTTTGGAGCAGTTGGAGTTCATTTTCTTGCTCAAGGACACTTCGACATGTGAACTGAAGGAACTAGGGACTGAACCGCAAACTACATGATTAGAGGACAACCTGCTCTTCCACCTTTTGATGTTTTTGTGTGGATTCGATAATGTGTTGCACTACTCTATAATGCAATATGTAGGCGTGCCCCCTACTAAAGATGCTCCAAGTCGACTAGTAGTTCTGAGTATCAGGGCTGAGAAAGAATTTTATAAGTAATATTCTTAATACTGTGCTACATTACAGAGAAATAAAATACCATAATAATTAGCCTTCAAAATATACATTTTACAAGGGAAAGTGAGGCAATACTACTTATTCTCACTGTGTTGGAACAAACGGCAAGGTTTTGTTAATTTATTATAATATAATTTTTAATATCAACACAGGATAACATCACACAAGTCTAGTTCAAAACACAGGAATAAATAACTTCCAACTTTAGAAGAGCAAATACTATCAGACTTATTAACACGATGGATGATGTATAATGTTACTTTCAAATGAACTTTCTTCAAACTACTCATCCCTGGCTCAACGCCTCTCCTGTCCCCACCTGAACCCGCTGTTGTCCCAGAATTGTCAGAGTCAGAGTCCTGGTCATAAATCACCTCAGTACTGTACTCCATGCCATCAAATTGGCCTCTGGAGGCTGTGGTTGGTCCTGGCCCGTGATCAGTAGTAGGCTGCTGGGCCCGATTCTGTTACCTGCTCGATTGGCTCCATGGCACCAACAAGTAGTGCGCCGGAAGTGAGTTCCGTGATACAAGAGAAAAGGTCTGTGTTGCAACAATCCCCTGATACTTTCATCCCAGCCCTACTGACAAGGTGCAGGTCCAAAACGGAGTTTGATGTTGTTGTTTTTTTACTTTGACTAACTGACCAATGAAAACTTGCTTGACTAAGATTCTGCTGACCACCAGTGGTTTGGTTGACTATTGGGGGGCAGCCCTCATAAGTATTGTGGGTGCTTCACCTGACAATATAATGCAGTCCAACACATATACTTGCCTTTAAAAAATCACAACAAAAACTTGATGTAGGGTTCACAAAGTTAGATTATATTTATTGAAAAGTTTAGATTTTCATGTTGCAGAATAAAATGGTATGGGTCTGCAATTTCTTAACAATTTGAAGTGTCCCAGAGAGACCTATTTAATGTGATACTAATTAGTCAACAATGCTAACTAGTCAACTAGCTCAGACAGTCTTTTTAGTCAGAGTTTAGTTAGTTGTGTTGAGTATTGGTTGATATTTTGGATGGATTTAGTTTGAAAGAATTGCTCTGTTTATATCAATCGTACAGCAAATATAACTGAACTTTCTCTTTGGGGAGTTGGGGGACTTGTGACCCCTGTATTTCTACTATTCAGGCTACGGCCATGATAGTTTAATACTGTCTGTCTACTATTAATATGTGAATTGATATATAAATGTACATTTGTTTTAACTACGAGCCCACTATAGGTAAAACAATAATACACCACAATATAGGATCAGCATCATTTTTGTTTTTGTTTGTATCAAAGATACATTATTGGAAAACTGCAGTAATACAGGAGATTTGAGTTAACACCAATAATTGGTCAGCTTGTTATAGGAGTGTTATGGCGAACGGTGATGAAGTTCAGTGTGTTATCTGCAGTACAGCAGGCTGAGTTTTGGTTCTTTATCTGCATGGGCATTGCAGTCGAGTCACAGCGAGGCGGAGACACCTGATTGGCTGGATAGCAGGGCGGAAGTGCGTCTTTGGGTGTCACAGCTGTTCTGAAAACAAAACAAGACAAGCAGCGACTGGTGAGTGCTCAAACACAGTGGACTCTGCCTATTATTACATAACATCATAATTGCTGATATGACTCATGTGACGCTGTGTTGAACGCTGTTAAACGGTGTTTTGTAGCTGGTACAGAAGGGAGATGTGTGTGACTCTTGAGGCTGTCCTTGTGCTGAGCTCACGTATATGATGTTGTTATGTAACACAGAGCATGCAGACTGCTCAGCCTGCCTCTGCTATTGTTTTGCTGCACTCACGTTGTACAGCTTCCCAGTCGCTAGTCATATTGTAGCTGTTGATGATGTGCAAACGCTCTAGCAAGCTGTAATTGTCTTTGTAATCAAACAAGGTGGAGAGTAAAAGTTTCAAACTGTGAACGCTTCTCCTACAATTTTATGCTGCCAGATTTATAGAATAAATGAGTCTGGGAGTGTTTTATTACTTACGCCATTGCAGATGGACCTGGTCCGGAGATTACCATCATAGCTGGAGGTGATAGTGGGAAATCCGTGAACTGCCGCATCAACAACAATGGTCAGATTAGATTTAAGAAGCAAAAGCTTCTTGTTTGATGTGCCATGTTAAATCAGTCATTATTACAAGGAGAGAAGTTAACTGTGAGAGAGGCAAAGATAACTCATTTTCTAACATAACCATAGTAGAACATGCAAAAGCCCGACAGATGCTTTCAGTACAGGGTTGAAGATTAATCCAGCATTTCAGTACCAAGATAAAACAGCCATCAAACAGTCCTTCTAATTGATTTAGTTTTGCTCACAATGGCCTATTACACCTAGAAGTATTACAGTAATGGCAATGATGGTAGAAATAGTATGGCAAAGTTTCTGATGGTGGACAAAGGTTTGTTGTAGCCTATAAATAGCATATAACAAGTTAATAAACAAAGCAGTAGTCTGTGGTGTCATTATTAGGTTTCTACATGTAGTTTTTAGGGCTTAGATTTTTCTTGATGGCCGCCCCACCTCCACCTTCTCAGCAAAGTGTAATGTGTAATAGGCTGAAACACCTATCTATCACCTATCTATCAAGTGAACAAGATATATATACATAAATATATATATATATATGAAATTAGCTGCTGTGATGTTATTGCATAAAACAAAACTTGTATTTCTAGGGAGTCATGGGAGTTTATGTACTGTGAGTTTTTTCTCACAGCCAGAACTCATTGGTCATATGGGGAGCTTCAGCATTGGCTTCATATTCATGTTTATTATCATTGCTGTTGTAAATCAGACTAATCTACTCCACCCGCACCTCTTGCAGTTTATTTTAATGTAGCATCATTCATGGTGTTTATCTCTTTGTCTTGACATCACTTGAGTTTACTCTGTTGTATCTTGTGTCTTTCATTTCCAGCACCATGATGGATGAGCTGGTGCAGGACCTGGTGTCGGCTCTGGAGCAGAGTTCAGAGCAAAGTAAGCTGGGGGAGCTGTGGGAGGAAATGGTCCTGAGTCCGCTGCAGCAGCGACGGCAGATCCGCCGTCGCAGGGGCCGAAAACGCTGTCGTGAATCCTCCCTGTATCCGCTGGAACACAGACAATGCTGGATTGAGGCCTCAGAGTCCAGCTTGGACGAGACTAAAGAATACAGGGAGAACTCTTCCTCAACCATCACTGCGTCAGTGGCCAACTGCAGTGACTCTGACGACATGACTTCAACCAACCAATGGCGCTCTGTCATGAGAGGTCCAGTCAGGACTAGGCACCCCTCCTGGCCAGAGTCTGACTCCTACACCGAGAATAATCCCGGACGGCCACTCAGGAGGCGGAGGAAGGTCAAACGTATGACCTCAGACGTCACGGTTAGGTTGCAGCAAAAGTTAAAGGTTTCTGGTGTTGACAGGAAACAGGGACACCGGACATCTAGGATGCAGCACCTGTCAAGATCCAAGAAAAGGTCTGGCGCTTGGGTGGGAGCAGACCGACAGACTGAAGGAGCCAGGCTGATGGGAAAGGAGTGCTGGAAGAGAAAGATGACCAAGGAACACAGAGATGCTGCAGATGAGAACATGTCTGAGGGGTAATGTTAGATTTAAGGAAAGATATTTGTATTTTCTTCCACTTTTGTTTTTATGTTAGTGTCGAACCTAACCCTTCCTTCCTTCCTACATCATGTTGTTTCACAGTTAGGCTGTATAGAAAAAGATCCAGTCCACATTTGGCATTCATTTACGATTATATGAAAAGCTTTTAGGTTCATTATTTGTGAAAAATAAGCAGTTCCAGTTTTCTAACGCCTGCATTTGATTTAAAGTATTACAACAAGCCAAATGTTAACCCTGCCGTTGTTTAAAGAGCCAGGATTAAAATCATTCTGCAAAAGGAGCTCAAAACTCTAAAAGCCCTTTTTACCCTTTCAATGGAAAGTTACCAAGGCAGTTAAACCCATAACATAAAAGTCATGATCATAACTACTATCAGACAGAAGCAATTAAACAAGGCGACATTTAAGATGATCTATACTGCCTGTCTTCATCGAGCCACTTGTCAATATTCAGCGGGTCCTCAACTAAACCAAAAAAAAGTATCACAATCATACCACTCCACTTAAAAGTATTGAGTTGACATTAAAAATGAATGATAGAGTGTCCTTATCCTCATCTCCTATAGCTGAAATGATCACCAGGGAGGGATCTTTGATATTTATGCCTCCGGGCATCTGCCAGCTCATTATTTCCTTTTGAGAAATATTGTCACAAATAAATAAGTGACTTGGTGTGGTATTGATTTGTTTTGAAATGAATTCCTGACTTGGGCTGGATAATTAAAACTGGGCCTGTCCCAGTGTCCCAGAGTGCACCCTCTTGTGTGCATTGTAGTTATTAAAACTAAATGTAATCGTAACTGGCAGCAGAGAGGGATATTATATTATTACAGCGAAGCAAACATTACAGTATACTGTGGAATCAATAAGACTGAATGGTGCCTGGTTTAGTTGCAAAATTATTTTTCTGACACCATGTTTTCTTGTATAGAGGGCTGTTACTAACAATTATTTTCTGTTAATTAATCTGATAGTTATTTTCTCAGTTAATTGATTAATCATTTAGTCTTTTGAATATCAAGGAATAGTGAAAAATTCCCATTGTTATTTAAAGTCTTGTCGAACCAGCGGTCCAGAACCCAACATATTCAATTTATGTTTTATTTTTGTAGCACCTTTCAACAATAAGGTTTCTATTCAGAAGTAGTTTAAATAAGATTTAAAAGGCTACAATGATATAATAAAACTGTGTCCATACTCTGGCTAGCGGCTGTGTGAAATTGCACTCAGGCACAAAGTGCTTTGAGCTAAATGCTATCACATCCATGATGCTAGCATGCGCACAATAACAATGCAAACAGGCTGATGCTAAGCAGGTTTAATCTGTGACTTTTTGCTAATATGCACTAAACTCAGCTAAGACTGACAGGGATGTCATCAGTTTAGGATAAAGTTTATAAAATGACCTGTTGGTGGTGCTAGAAGTAAAGTCAGAGGATCATATAAGTTATTAGACTCCTCTGAGGAGAATCCTCTGGGGACAGTGAATGTCTATACAACATTCCATGGCATTGCTGAAATTCTAATTTTGCTGAAAGAAGAGTAAAAGCAGCATATCCTTGACATAAGAGAAGCTGAAATCAGCAAATGTGAAAAAATGACTATTAATGTTATATAATCAATTGTAGTTGCAGATTAATTGTTTCAGTTCTGCATTATCATAGAAAATCAGGATTTTTGGATAGCAATAAAAAAGATCAAACTTTTAAAGGTGATTTTACAGCCAGTACTGGTATACTAAATATAGTACTTTTCTATTAATATAGTATTAATATATAAATGGAGTTTTGCCATTGAATACCTCACATGGTCCACATGGTAGGCGGTGCAGTTGAGTTGGGTGCCATTATAACTTTCAGTAACATAGTCTTTTAAGCCTGGGAGTTCCCATTTTCAATATCCTGCCATGCTCCTGCAGAATGTATTTCCTTTGAGAAGAAGACATTTGAGGTAACCGGTAATGGGACAGACTGAAGGCTTTACATCTTCTGGTTTAATTTGTGCTGACCTCCCTAGCCCCTAAACGGTACTTGTTTTCTTACTTTATGGAAAAATCAATAGCTGTTCTGACAGAAAACAGCTCCAGAGAAAAAATAAATGGGAACACCGTGGCACGCTGTCAATCATTTCTCACTTACGCAACGCCAACGCTCTTGATCGCTGCTCAATAGACTGCCACACTGTACTGAGGGCTGAACAATCTGATGGTTAAGGCACGTTGCAGGCAAAGGATATGAACAAATGGCAGCAGTGCTGAGGGGTTGACAGTGGTACAACAGCAATATTTATACTCAGAGAGCGTATGGCCCATTTAATGTCAGACACAGATGCCATTGTTGAAATGTCTTTTGAAGCTAACCCTGTGATTTCTTTGGTTTCCATTCATTCCATTAACCTTTTTCATATGGAGTGTCTGGTCTCTTAAAACATACCTCTCCTCAAGGTCACTCCTCTTATGTGTATACTGAGCAGAGCTTTGCCTTCAGCCACCCAAGTGCAAGGAGAGCAGATGTTGGCAGCTCCAGTTGGGCTCCACATCCTTGATTAGATCTGGCCCAGCCTGCTGGCAGTGAGGCCACCTGGCACCCAGGCTGGCCCAGCAAGCAGGCCTCACCTGTGGGGAGACGCTGTCCCGGGCTCAGCCTCCATCTCCAGCTGTGCAGTAGTGCTACTGGTGATGGTGACTTCAACCCTGCCACCAGAAAAAACAAAGCCATTGCGCATGCTTTTCTCACACTCAGCTTTATCGTGCTGTAATTTGTATTTTGAAAACTCAATGAGGAGTTTTGGGGGAAGCAGTGCAGCATTTGCTGAAGTTAATTTTCATAAATCTCTGAGACTAATCCAATTACTGCAGCTCAGGGATGGTGGGATAACCTTATAATCAGACACCCATGGAAGAGGGCATGGATTTGGGTTGGGGCGGCTTGTTTGAAGAGCACACAGATCCATTGTTATCAGCGCTTTGCCCCCCCCTTCGTCTCTGCCTCTTCTTTATTCCTCTGCAGAATGAGCCTGGGCTCAATAAATGGCGGCTAGCCTGTAATCTCTGTGCAAACTGGTCTCCCTCTCACAGGAGCTGAGGATTATATCCTAATGATTAGTGCTCATCTGGATACTGTGTTTTGCTTCACCTCTTAGGCTTGTATAGAGACAATAGAGCCATGTGGGGAGTTTAGTTCTCAAATACTAGAATGCAGTTTTTTGCCCTTGCTTTTGTTTCGCCATGGACAATATGGTATTTTATCTAATTAAGACATTTATAGCACCTAATCCACGATACAATGTCTTATTTGTGACTGCGGGAGGTGTGTGTGTGTGTGTGTGTCAAAGACCAAGTTTGCCCCAAATGTTTACCAACTTTTCTTGACAAAGGTCACTGCTGAAGAATGAAGAGGTGTTTCTTTTGGTCCCAAGAAAAATGGGGGTCTCAATTATTCATGGTATTAATTAGGCAGTACTTAATGGAAACGGTCTCACAACGGCCTTGTGCTGCTCCAAGCGACATCACATTACACCTTTAATACGGATAAATACTTAATGGGTGTCTCTAATTAATTGTTTATACCTGTGATTCTTTTTCAAACTTTGCAAAAAACCCCTCCAACAAGAAGCTAACACATTATTTTACTTAGAAAATGGAAGAAGATGCCACGCTGCTGGAAATAGTTACTGGTTCCTAATTTCTAAGAAAGATTGTGGAATGAAGCATAAAGCCAAACTGTGTCCTCTACTGATGTTGGAATGCTGTGTGCTCCAGATGCCAGCCGATGTGTCCAGAGGTGGGGTACAGCTGAGCAGAGGCCTGGGGA
>JAPMOB010250715.1:4776-59144 GCA_029875015.1 Lepomis gibbosus | reverse complement strand
AATATTATATAAATGTTTTACCAAAAAACTGTGTTTTATCTGGTGGACATGTTTTGTCCCTGATCTCAAGAATCACTGATATATATATAATTTTTTTATTAAAGTGTGGTGAGCTCTGTACATGTAAGGATCCAAAGGTATTGCAGATTGAGAAAGACCTTATTTCTTGTCCAGGAGCAGTTACTTCCTGGAATTTTTGCTGCCCAAAGCCAAGAAATAGTCAAGCACACATAACGCCCCAAAAACAATTTGGTTTTTGTATGGAATAAACTAATGAGACGTAACATGTTAATGAATCAACTTCAGAGGTGCTGGTAGGTGGATTTTCTTGCATTTGGACAGAACTAGGCTAGCTGTGTTTGCTAAGCTAAGCTACCCATCTTGCTGTCTGTAGATACAGACATTTAATCCCTTGGCATGAAAACTAATTGTGAGTTGTATTTCCCCAAATGCCAAACTGTGTATTTACATTGAATGAGGCCCAATTAGATAAGAAAGATGTTGGCGAACAGGGTGCTGTTGAAAACAGCCGTGGGGGCTGTTTTCAACAGTATTCAGTATTCTGACTGACCTGAGCAGCAGAGAGAACTGTCATCTGATTTTTAATTGCAGCCGCAGTGTATATAATCAGATCTTATAGGAATGTGCCTATGCAAAGCCAGCACACGTGACTTAGAGCCTGAGAGTGGCGGCCAGACATTGATTCCTTAAACCTTTCCTAAATTATCCAGGCGACAGAGAGGATTGTGTCTCTTTTCCCTCGCTCGCGCTCCGTCTCCCTCTGTCATTGTAATGAGCATGGGAGGGGGACACACAGAGACTCCAGCGGTGCGCACGGAGCTCGGATGAACTGCAATTGATTAGCTGTGCGGCCATCTAAGACAGCTCAGTCGCAGCGCGGGCTGTGCTTTTGATGCTCCATGACAGTAAAGTAAATGTCTGCCAAGATAATGAGGTGGCCTCGGCTCGCCCCACGTGTCAGTACTCTACCAATCAATGCGCGTGTATAAACAGCCAATAAAATTGGCCTTGCGTTGAGTGTGCATGCATGTGTGTATGCGGTATCATTTAATCTGATGCCAAAGGAAACAGGATAATTCAGTGGCCTCGGTGCCAGTGAGCAGAGAGGGCTCTACAGATAGTCTGGAAAGAGAGAGGCGAGGCTGGTGGACGCCTGGAGGGTGGAGAAACTGGCTTATGACTGGATGCTTGCCAGTTTAGCTGCCAGATCAACTGGGAAAATCTGGATAACTGAAAATACTATCCTTACAGCGAGTGTTGAGTCCTCTTTAAAGTAATGATTTAATATAAATAACACAGATCCCACCCTGTTCATGAAAGCTGTTAGGACCTCAACAAAGTGGCCTGCATGTGAAGCCACAAGCCTGGAACAATGAAACAGTATCAAAATCTCTCTAGCAGGTTAAGTCACACCTTAAATGTGACTTTTAAAAAGAATTTAAATCCTGTATTCCTACTGGCCAAAGTCCCACAGGAGCACTGGAGCCCCCTGTGGTGCAGCCATGACATCCCTGACCCCTTAAAGAGAGAATGTTCCTGTTTCTCCTTGCCGTTCCATTGCAACCACCATTGCTACAGGAAGTAACCCATTTCTGTGCTGAACTTTTTTACCTAGGTGAAGGTCTCAACTCCCTGGAACAAAACAGACTCTCTTCTCCATCTTCCTCTGTATTTGGCCCTCTGTTGTCTCACACATCCAGCTACATCATATGCTTGCTGATTGTTGGATGCTTTTATTTTGCTTAGAATAGATAATAGCATTTTATTTTATATTTGCATTCTGAGGGAAAAATCTTCCACATAGAAATTGTAGTGGTTCTTTGTAATAAAAGAGACCCCAGTCAGTTTGGATTGGCGGACTCACCTCCTCCTCTCTCTAGTGCTCAACCTGACATGGAGAGAACTCTTGTGAAGTTTACAGACTACACCACCATCATCGGCCGTATTTCAAACAACGATGAGACTTCATGAGACAGAAAATTGATAATCTTGCAGAGAACAACCTGCTGAACAGTGAACAGTTTCAGGTTCCTGGGAATCAGCATCACAGAGAACCTGACATGGTCATCTCACATCTCCACGCTGGTGCAGAAAGCTCAGGATCTGCTGTATTTCTTAAGGAAACTTGAGCAAAATTCCTGTGCCAAGTTGATGACCTTTACAGAGGAGCAATAGAAAGCACCCTGACAGGAAACATCACTAACATGTGATGGGAGGGCTCTGCAGCGGGTGATATAACCACTCAGAAGATCATTGGTACCCATCTCCTGAGCATCAGTGATATCGGTTTGGTGAAGTGCCTACGCAGAGCCCAGGGATACTTAAGGACAGCACAGTTCACTCTGCTGCCTTCTGGGAAGAGATATAGGAGTTTCTGCTGCCACACCACCAGACTGCAGAGCAGCCCCCCCCCCAAGACTCTTAAACTCTAATTCATCCTCAGCCCTGCTCCAATGAACATTGAATATTGTTTATCTTTGTTTACCATTTTTATAATTGCTTCTGTATTCATGTATATTGTCTGCTATGAGGCAGAAGGGAGTTACAAAACTCATTATATAACCTGTTATATTGTGACAATAAATGTACCTACCTACCTAAAAACAAAAACAAGGACTAACAAAGATTCTACAGCCATGCTAACAGCTCTGTGAGGCTGTGCTTACACAGTGGTGTTTTGAGCTAAGTGCTAATGTCAGTATGCTATCATGCTGTTAATGAAATAAATAAAGCTGTGCTGATTTTTTTTGTAGGTATAACCTAATGTTTACCATGTATATGTTCAGCATCTTTGTTTAGTGTGCTAGCATGCTAACATTTGTAACAAAGTACAGCTGAGGCTGATGGGAATGTCAATTTTTTTGGAATTTAGAACTTCCTGCAGGTATTTGGTCATAAACCAAAGTATTGGGCGCTATATGAAAAGTCTGAGTAGGAGAATTTATTACAATTCATCCTGAGCGGTACATGAATGTTTGCACTGAATCTTATGGCAATCTATTCAGTAGTTATTGAGACATTTCTGTTAGGTTTGAGTTTAAACAGTCCCAAGTGTGGACACAGACTTGCAGATGGAAGTTGATAAAAGATATTTTAATGATAAAAGATAATGCTGGACTGGGGAACTGAGGCTGATGATGCCAGGGGGTAGTGGCTTGAGTAGTGGTAGAGAAGCATGGCTCATGGCGTGGGACACACTGGCACCAGCGTTCTGTAGCCCAGAGAAAAAAAAAACATGTTATGCAAAAGACAAAAAGCACAAGAGAAACTACTTCGGCCTAGAGTTGCATAACCACAGGAGAGAAGGAAACAATCCGGCGCTGACTGACTGAAGTCCGGGGGCATTTCAGCAGGAAGCTTAATGAGGGGATTCCCAGCAGGTGGAAATGAAGCAGGTGCCAGGAGATGATGACCACACCCATGCACACTCACAAACACACAACACCAGGGAAAGGGAAAACAACAGGACACATGTATCCTTGATTATAGCTCCTCTGGTAATCCTCCTCGCTCCTCGCAGTACATTTAAGGAATTGAGATGTCCTTCAAGATGGCACGCTGAGATCGATTTCCAGTTCACCGTCAGGAGGACGGAGGATCGAGTAGACGAAGAGGCACAAAATAGAGACATGAGAAGAGCCTTCAGAAAAAAACATCAAATACAACAGGACTGATAAACTGTGACAACTTCACTCAAAACCACAAATGTCAACCTCATGAAAGCTTTTCTGTTTGCGTTCAGTTGGGAAAATCTTTTCCCGCACAGGAAGGGATGCAGTTCCTTTATAATAAACAAACAAACTGGGCAGTTGGAATGAACAGCATGGCACCTACCAAAACTCATACTTCAGAAAATCCAAGGAAAACAAAGCAGCATGACTCAGAGGGAGATATCCAAAAACTGAACATGATGGTCTCTTAGACAAAATAGACAAATAAACATCTACGTGTCCTTTCCATGATTAGAAACACTTCAGATGAGATGTGAGGAAGAGCAGTGCGGTTGTAGCTGCTTTTCTTCTGCATTGAAAGGTCTTGCTATGCTTTATCCTTGGGCTACACTAAATGGACAACACTTATTTAGCTTGAGTACTCCAAAAGGGCTTGCTCTAACAAATATTCATATTCCTCCTCCTCACACAATAGAACGATACGAGAGTATTCAATGCCACCGAGATAAAGGCTGAATGTACTGAATTAATTACGGCTGCAGAGATGGTAAGATATTACATTTTGGTTATAAAAGACCAACTACATTTGCACTCAAAATACTTGCCCTTTCCTTTCTTGGGGTTAATATCTACTGGGGGAGAATATTTCCATGTTACATCATTTTATTTAGTTTTTCCTTTTTCTTCATATTGCTGGAAGGTAACAGTATGAATAGGGCTTTGAAGACTGTGGTGTATTGTACCGTTTAACCCTGGACCTTCAATTACAGTTTTAGTAAATAGACACATTAAATCAGATGCTTTATATCCACATCATGTTAGCTGCCCGGAGTGAAGATTTCAGATAGTAGCCTAGCCAACCATAATAAACTGAGCCTCCAACTGATGAATCAATACAATGTGTGGCTTTCCTAAATGATAAGTGGTTGCTACCAAGAGAGAGAAACCGAGACAGGCATAGAGGAGGAACACTGTTTGATTTGTAATGTAATGTTTCCATTGCTCTCACTGCTTTTTCATTCATAAAGACAACACAGATATCTAATTACCTTTGTAAAGTTGCTGAGGCAAATACATTAGCAAACAGCAGCTTGATACAGACATTAGCATTCATTTGGAGTCATATTTCTGGCCTCCTTGTCAATGTTAGCCCAATATTCACTATTCTGTTAGCCGTGTTTGGTCTCCCAACTCCTGAGAAAAGTATCTGACTGTTTGACTGCTAAATGTTCCACTTTATGCAGTTGCTCGTGGCTTTCACTTTTCACTCTATAATAACAATATAAAACTTTATGTGTACAGCATGTATCAAAGTACAAAGTGCCTCACCGAGAGATAAGACATTAAAATCATGGCAGTCGATAACAACAATAAAATATACTGTTAAATGCACAAATTAAAATTAAATTAAAACAATAAAAGGGCTGTCAGATCAGATAAAATCATGAAATGCTTTAACTGAAACCGCCTTTGGTGTGGGAGACCCGGGTTCAATTCCCACTGCGAGATATCCACTGAGACATTTAACCCCTTGTTGCTCCAGAGGTGTGAGACTTTTGACATAGGCTAATTGTAAGTCGCTGATAAAAGCTGTCTTCTCTTAAAGAAAAGGATTGGAGATACAGAGCAGTGATGACATACCAAAACAGTGAAGTCGTCAGCTGAGAAACCACAAAAAAATTAGCTGAAAGTTACTGAAACGCTCCTTCGAACTGAGGGCAACACAGAGGATGATAATTCTCTGCAAGTTTATTACTACAAGCAAATCCTTTCTCGTTACATGTAAGGGAACGGGTTTGTTGTCATATGGCTTTGTTTTCTAAAATCAGTGCTTGGTGTGGGCCGGTACACCGGTACGCAGTACCGACACCTGATATTTTGATCTTTGGCGTACCGGGACATTTTCTTGCTTACAGGGACTTCACCCTTGCTGCCAGTACTCTCCTCTGCCCTCTCCGTATCAGGTTCTCTGGGCGCTACGTGGCGCTAATCTCTGTGGACAGAGAGACACGAAGGAGAAGAGAAGCTCGGGTGTCTGTCAAGGAGCCGTGTGCTGAAAGTAGCTTGTCATGTCACTTTTCGTGAACCGACCAATCACAGCCTGGATGGGGCGGGACATTTAAAAATATTGCCAGATAGGCTAGGTGTCACTTACACTGGAGACGCTGGGGACAGATCAGAATCAGTCTCCATCATGACTAGACTTTCCAAATGTTGTCTACCAAATTGATCAAATTCTGATTATGGTGCTCAAAAAGTCCTCCCTTTAAGATCTATTGCAACACAGATTGTTAAAAGGAAAATAGTGACTGTTGGGTTTCATGATTGATCAACCAGAATCCAGTAGTAGCAAATTACAAAAAGGGACAAATTAAAATTCATGGACGGTTACTGAATGTGGCAACTTGTGGGTGAGTGACTTTGTGCAAGCCCATATACATTCTCATAACAGTACCAATAAAAGCGATTATGATTGTGTGCGCTGATGATAGCTGAAGGGTTTTAATCAAACCCATCTCATACCATGAGCAAATTAACAAAATTAACAAATTAACAATAAAAGTAAATTTCGTGCAGGACATAAACAAGTAAGATTAAAAAGAAAACCCAAAAAACATTTTTGTATCATTTGAAACCTTTTATTTATTATACAGAGAATTAAAAGACTGGCACCTGCTTTTATAAAATACATTTATTTTATCATAAAGTACAGCTCATATTAGTAATAGTAGTAGTACTTAAATCACAAACTTACATCACAGTACATTAGCTGTTTCCACACTGTTTGATTTGACTATTACATTTAACAAGTGCAGTTGGAAATAGGAAACAGGGTGATAAATAAGGTTCCCACTTACTTATTTTTGGTTAATTTGACTTTTTTTTATCACTTGTTCCAATAGATAGCTAAAGTCCCACCACCTTTTTAAGCTAGCCTGGAGTGCTTTTGCACTTTGTGTTTATTCTCTGTAAACTCGAACAACTGTGTGTGTTTATCTGACAGGTCACACAAAGATACGGATCCTGATTAAGCAGTTTTTATTGTAATTTTCTTAGTTTTTTCTGTAAAGTTGACATACTTTTTTACCTGTGCAAACTCATCTTCACCAGGGTTTACTCGTCTTTCTGTGTTCATTTGCATTTTTTCTTTGAAAAACTGATGTCCATTGTTAGCTTTTGAATTCCAAATATTTGTTGCTGGTAGGGATGCACTAAAATGAAATTTCTTGGCAGAAAACGAAACCAAAATAATTTAAAAAATTTGCCGAACACCGAACAGGGACATTCACATTTTTTCCATTTATTTTGCCTTTTTTCCCCATTGCATTAATTAAATACTCAAAATCGGATTTTAACTCAGTGTTTCCTGCAGGACAGACTATGGTGGGTGGGTCCAAGGACCAAGAGGGTCCGGTAAGGTCCATTTACTTTTAATGGACACTAGACATTGTCACATGTGTATTCTCCCGCTAAATTAATCAAGTCCAACCCTATTTGATAAATTACATTGTATGTACTTCTCATATCGCGTAACATGAAGACTTCACAGCCTCTCTTCAGGTTGGACTCTCATACTGCAACAGTTGTCTTTGTAAACTGACAGGATAAAGTCTCTAACCTGCCTGTCAGCTCGCACAAGTCCGTTTCAGTGGATTTACCATAAAGGCTTGAATATGTGTGCACTCCAAATGTAGGTGCGGCTAGCTTAATTGCCTTCTCACAAACAAGTGACAGAAATACTCAAGGCGGTTCAGACCATTTGTTGCCTTTTCTAAGAAGTCAACCACAGATGGAGTGGAAGTGCCAGGAGACAATTCAGCAGAACAGTGTCTGCAAACGGCAATTTTTGTGTCACACTTTAAAATGCATCCACACTGCCAACATATCAACGTAATTGTTCAGTAAAATTAATTCAGTCTTTTGACTTATTACTAAACATGCTTTCTTTGCCATTTTCGGCCAATTAATTTTGGTGGCCGAACATTCGGTGCATCCCTAGTTGCAGGAAAAAGACAGAAAAAACTTGACTATTTAATACAATAACTGTTGCTTGGTAGCAATTCTTATTTAATACTGATGAATATGTATTTTTGTGATGACCAACTCTATCTAATGCTGCAAGATTTTGTGATGAGTATACATTCTCAGAACAAAGAAAACAGCATGTATTTATGCTACTTCGATGGAAAGCAACCCAACACCAGCCTGTCCCCTCACTAGTAGATACCCAGCTGGTCCCAGAAGTCACATACATCGTTCCTGGACCCCACCTGAGCATGTGAACGTTCTGTCAGGTTCATGACCAGCCAGCCGCTGGTATCGGAATAGCGCGGCCAAACAGGCAGACGCTGCTCTCGGCAGAAAGTCGTCTGCTGGACCCGTGAGGAAGGGTCACCAGTGTGGGCAAAGGCGCCCCAGTAGCACAGCATCCGGTTGGACAGCAGCTTCTCTGGCGGTGACAGGGTGAAGTTGGCCACCGAGGCAGAGTCAAAGACAAAGGGCAGCTCGGCGCCGTGGCAGGCGTGCTGGTAGCAGAAAGTCAGACCTGACCACACACGATGGTCTGAGTCCACATGGTCGAAGACGTACATCCACACTTTGCTGCCGGTTGCTGTGCCAGCGCGTGCTGACCTCCGGGACGGACACAGGAAGATAAAGTCGGTGACGATCTGGGAGGAGGAAAGAAAGAAATACAGCTGACTAAAATATCTGAATGATTGCCATGAAATTTTTAACAGGCATTTATCGTCCCCAGAGGCTGAACCCTAATGACTTTAATGATCCTCCTATTTTTTCTTTAGAGTTACCTTAAGGTTGATCTTTGTAGATTTGACTGAAATGTCTCAACTACTGAATAGATTGCAATGAAATTTGGTACAGATATCTATGCTGGCCGGATGATGAATCCTATTAATGTATGTTAGCTTGCTAACATGCTAAGCTATGGTTGACATTAACAGCTAAACATCATGTTAAAGAGGTGGTATTATGCTTTTTGGCTTTTTCCCTCTCCTTTATTGAGTTATATATCTTTTTGTGCATGTAATAGGTTTGCAAAGTGAATAGCCCCAATGTCCAGCCCAAATTAGGCCTCATATGCCTGTTCTTCTACAAATACATATATTCCTTCCCTGACATCACATACTCTTTTGCTTTGCCAGTCTTGGAAGAAAAAAAAACAAACAAACCCTCCCACTCATGAGCACACTGACTCATATTTTGGGGGCCTGTCATATAAGTAAATTTCCTGATTTTGTGTCACTCATTATGGGTTTTTATGTAAATGTAATTTATTGTGTTTTATAAAGTGTTGTCTTTATTGCGTCTGTTGAAAGAAGTCCCATATTCCCACTTTTTCTTTCGTAATCAAGACTGCTGAAAAGTAGTGAACCAATGTGACTGCAATTTCGTGGATAAAAGATCACATGGCCTCTTGATGAGTGAATTACATTTTGGTGCTGACCCAGCTCTGTGATTTTTTTTTTGCCATGGCTGTTATAGTGTTGCATGCTGCTTCCCAAATCGATATCTTAACAGCACAGCACCCAGAATATATTCTTTGGACCATGTAACCTGGAAAACAAGCTGCTATGCAAGTTGAACTGTTGTTCAGCATTGTACCTTCTACTTTCTGCAGTGTTTTGTAGAAAAGAAAATGAATAAAACTAATGAGTGTGACATCTACAATGAGCGGGGTGGGGGCAGAGCAGCAAAAACTATTGTTCCCTCTCAGCTAAAAGGAAGCAGAAATATAGAAGAAGGTAAACCGTCTTGTTCCTGTTACCTGGAAACCAGTGTGTCTTTTTCAGCAGCACACAACCTGCGCCCACACAGCCCCACATCTGACACCTGAACACAAACAGGCTGACTGTAGGAAGCTGATGGACAAACATCCACACATACTCACACACACACACACACACACACACACGTTTCAAATAGGCACATGCCATGTACAAATGTAGTAATCACTAACAGACACACTGTACACAAACATTGATAGTCATGACGCACACACACAAGTGGGTACAAGCACAGGTTGAAATTAAGTTACATAATGTGTACTATGGGCGGTGCGGTGGTGCAGTGGTTAGCTCTGTTGCAGTGATTAGCACTGTCGCCTCACAGCAAGAAGGTCATGGGTTCAAACCCCGGCCTTTCTGTGTGGAGTTTGCATGTTCTACTGTGTGCGCGTGGGTTCTCTCCGGGTGCTCAGGCTTCAGGCTTAATTGGTGTCTCTAAAAATTGTCCTTAGGTGTGAAGTGAGTGTGACTGGTTGTTTGTCTATTGTGGCCCTAAGATGGACTGGCGACCTTTTCCAGGGTGTACCCGCCTTTCGCCCTATGTCAGCTGGGATTGGCTCCAGTCCCCAGCTACGTAGGATAAGCGACGATGGACGTGTACTATGTATTTGAGTATAGTCTCTCTGTGAAGAAACCTTTCCTCTACTATTTCTTCTGTTGCCTCTGCCTTATCCATGTATCGTACTTCTTCCCTACATCTGTTCAACCAGTTTTCTCCTCTTAGATTGCCCCTCAACTCATACCATCATTACCATCACCTCATACTTTCTCATACTTCCTCCTGTCTTTTACATTTTTTTCTGTGGTAAAGTCACTCTGGGCCGACTCTGAAAAAAATAATCTTCTAAAATAATTGTCTGCATTTCTGATGAATGACTGATGCAGCATATAAATCCCAAATCACTTGCTAGGGCAACTATGAGCACATTTTAGTAAGAGGGCTCCTTGAGTAAATGTGTTTCAACATTGCAATCAGTGCTATTTATGTTGGCAGCTCTACATTTCAATGTTTGATGATTTTTTAATTTAAAAGGAAGCAGAAATAATTAATTTAAAGGCGGATTTGCTGGTGTGTTGTGGATCATTGTTCTACTGCAGAACCCTAGTCCGCTGCAGCTTGAGGTTACAAACAGATGGCCGGACATTCTCCTTCAGGACTTTTTGGTAGATTCATGGTTCCATTTACCGCAGCAAGTCTTCCAAGTCCTGAAGCAGCAAAACAGCCCCAGACCATTACACTACCACCACCATATTTTACTATTGGTTTGATGTTTCTTTTCTAAAATGCTGTTATTTTCACGCCAGATGTAATGGGACACACACCTTCTAAAATGTTGAAAGAATATTTTCCCCAAAGTCTTGGGGATCGTCAAGATGTTTTCATGCAAAACTGAGCCTTTTATGTTCTCTTTGCTCATCAGTGGTTTTCGTCTTGGAACTGGTTGGAAGTGTCTTTCTTATGATGGAGTCATGAACACTGACCCTAACTGAGGCAAATGAAGCCTGCATTTTCTTTGGATGTTGTTGTGGGTTTTTTGTGACCTCTTGGATGAGTCTTCACTGCACTCTTGGGATAATTTTGGCCAGCTGGCCACTCCTGGGTAGGTTCACCACTGGTCCATGTTTTCACCATTTGTGGATAATGGCTTTCACTGTGCTTCACTGGAGTCCCAAAGCTTTAGAAATGGCTTTATAACCTTTTCCAGACTGATCTCAATTACACCATTTCTCATTTGTTCCTGAATTTCTTTGGATCGGAGGATGATGTCTATCTTTTTAGGATGTTTTGGTCCACTTCACTTTGTCAGGCAGGTCCTATTTAAGTGTGATTTCTAGATTGAGAACAGGTGTGGCAGTAATCAGGCCTGGGTGTGGCTTAAGAAATTGAACTCAGCTTTCCAAAGATGTGATAAACCAGTTGATTTTTGTTTTAACGGGGGGAGGGGCAATCCCTTTTCCACATAAGGCCATGTAGGTTTTTTTGATGATCTGAAAAAATTCTGTGTGACAGACATGCAAAAAAAAAAAGAAATCTGAAGGGGGAAAACACTTGTTCACACCACTGTATTAGTGCTGTGGGCACACTTTTTTCTTAATTATATATACTGAGATTACTGTCTGATATAATATCAATATCAGACAGTAATCATTCATGTGTAAATCACGCCAAACACACCTTTAGCAACTTTAACAAATGCTATTGGCCTTTAGCCACAACTAAAAAACTATCTAGCCAAACATAGGCTCTATGTGCAAAATAGTATCTTTGTCAGATGATACCAGCATTAATAGAAACATATAAAAATGGGTGTTGTTAGGCCATTTTAAAGGTTGAACAATAATATTACCTTTTAAATTAAAGGCTGTATAAAATGTATCCAAAACAAAACTTATACGTACTCACTTGCTAGCTTTTTTTGGAGCTTTTTCATGGTCATACTCAGTGGATGTGTTTCTTTTTGTTTTGTTGTTAGTCACTTTTGTCACATGACCAAAGCTCCATACTTTGGTCAACTGAGCTATTTCCGTGGTAACTGAATAACTGAAAAAACTCCATTCCCTGAGAAAGACCATGAGATGTGGTGGACAACTCTTATTTTTTTGGTCAAACAATGTGGTCGCACATGTTTTCATAGAGTATGTAAGCACAATTTACTTTGTACTTTCACACAATTTAAAACATTGACGTTTTTTAGTCTGAGAAATGAGGTGTATGCGGAAGTCCCTTAAACCTGTATTTTAATGAACAGTCAACAGGGGGCGACTCTTCTGGTTCCAAAAAGAAGTCACCCTTGCTGACTTCATTAGGCCGCAGACCTTAACTTTATTTTTTCAAAGAGAAAAAAATATGTGTAATTGCCTGGTTAGTATTAACTTTCCTTGTTATGGGGCAGACTCACATTTCAGGTTTTATTTTGAATTGATTTTCTGAGGAAATGTAGCTGTAGAGAACACATCACTGCCATGCTGGCAAACAAGGTGGAACCACATGTCCTGCTAACAGCAAAGAGTACAAGGCCTACATATCTGTGGCCAATTCTTGTTGACCTTTTTGCAATATTCCCAAAACCTGCAACAGCTTGTGTCACACAAATCAACTATAATCCATTTGCTGTTCTCTGTGAGATACCTAAACCAGTTTGGACACAGTCAGCCTCAAGCAGAAACTCTTAAGTAGCTCCATATCAATGCAAGTAGTCTGGTGGCTGCGGGTCCAGTGGAACTACACAATGCATATTGCTGGCAGCAGCTGATGAGCTTGCCAAGACAGAGTTGAAATGCCCATGACAACAAAAGAAATATGGTTAGCTTTTATTACGATGCAACTGTTTTTCATTATGTATGTCATTTCACAGGGAAACTCTTCATAGAGCCGTACTCACAAGGTTGAAGAGTGGTGTGTTCAACTGGAGAGATGATGATCATGTTTTTCATGTTGTTTTGAATGTGTTTGGAGATACTGGGCTTGTGTAATGCAGAGAAAATGTATACACACCCTGAACTTATAAATGCTACAAAGGGCACAACACTGAGCTCTCCACATCAGCCTCCTCTGTGACAGACTAGCTGACATTTACGCTGACCCCCAAGTCCTCTGGAGAAGTGCCCTTTATGAAGTGATGCAGGATGTGTGTGTGTATGTGGCGGGGCAAGCTATGGTTGTGATTTCACTGTCTCCCTACTGTACTCTGACTGAATACTAAATACATCCAGGAGTGTCACCCCCTGACCCGTGGTGGCTCCCTGAGGCTGCTATCTTGCACTTTGCACCAACAGGCCTCCTTTTTGCTGCTTGTATTATCTTGCTGTGCAGTTATAAAATAAAAAAACAGCATTACTTGAACGAGAGGTTAGCCCCACCCCCTCTGTCAAACTGGATTGAACTCTGCGCAAATTGGAAGGTCAGCAAATCCACATAGGCATGAAAGGGAAGCAAATTTCGATCTGATTGTGGGGAAAAAGATCAGTCTTAACAAATGTATTTTGGAATTTATGTATAAATTACTCTCTCCACAAAAAATTTTTTCAATGCACACAAAAATATTTATAGTTGTAAACCTTTTTTTAAAATTTGTAATTCCACAAATGTATTCCTGATACATTTGGTTGATATAAATGTAACCGAAATTAAAAAATATATGACTTAAAAGTATTTACAATTTTTATTTAAAACTTGTATGTTATATTTATAAATAAACCTATTGAACTAAGTTTATTTTTTCAAAATCTGGTATAAATGTAGCAATAATGTAGTAATAGTTAGGTATTGATGTCCCAAATATGCAAATTAGTTTAATGTGTGACGTCATCTAGCTACTTTTTGAGCAGGCTTTATGGACTTTCCATTGAAAATAGTTGGCAACACAGTTCATATTCAGTAATAAAACAAAACGTACCTTCCCACTGTCACCTGTACCACAGTTAATAAAATAACTAAAAATAATTAAAGCACTAACACAGTCTAATGACACAGAAAGACAAAAATATATATCAATGATTAAGACTCATATAAAGCCCTGTCACCTATAAATCCTGCTTTAGGAAGGTTAAGGAAGGTGCAGTTGTATTAAGATGCCTAAAACTACTGGACGTATACATTTTGCAACATTTCACATTGGGACGGCTGTGGCTCAGGGTGTAGAGCGGTCGTCCACTTATCAGAAAGTCGCTGGTTTGATCCCCGGCTCGCTCAGTCAAGTGTCCTTGGGGAAGATCCTGAACCCCAAATTGCTCCTTATGTCCCATCGGTGTGTGAATGTTATTTCTGTTCTGATGAGCAGTTGGCAAGTACAGACCATTTACATTAATTACACATCTCAAATAAAGGCAGAAATCAGCTGAGACTGTTTGTATTTCACTAAGGTCTAGGACGGTTCATCCAATTGACCAGGATCCAGGAGAGCGCAGTGTCGCATTTGATGCAATGTGGATCTGCGACACATTTAGAATTATTAAACAGGGTACGGTCTCGGGGGTGGGGCTTAAATGCTCCGATGTGGTAGCGTAGTAAATTGTTGAAATGGAGATATCGTCATCACACAGGTTTGATATACGTTAGATATGAATGTGTGGAAACAGAGTTCTAAGAGGTTTAAGAAGTGCTAAGGAAGCGCTGAATATCTAACAGTATCACTGTCGTGTTATTAATGCTGTAGATGAAACAAATGTGAGAAGCACATTTTGAACAAGCACTGCAATGCATCTAAAAAAGCACAGGGAGCCGTCAAATTGGCCCCTGTTAATGGGCACTGCACTGGAGATGTACACCTAGCTAAAATGAATGCAGTCTAAGACAACACGCCACCAATCAAGTCTACACTCATGGAATTCAGACTGAAGTTTGGGGTGACTTTGAATTGCATTACATTAAACTAAGAGTTTTTTCCCATTTAGTCCATACCCTCATTACATACAAATGTGGTTCCAAGTCACCCACTCAGTGTTTCTTCCAAAACCAGCCTGCTCTGTCTTGTATTTCAGCTGTCATTCCTCAGCTGATCCCTCCTGTCACTCTAGATGTTAATGAGATATGAGCCGTTCTTAGTGGGAGCAGTCTCAAGCAGACAAACTACCTGACTCCAGGTGGTCCACATGCTTCACCCATATAAATGATGGAGGAGAAAAGAAAACTGTGGGTTGTGACTCTTGAGAACTAGAGTTGTAGCTCCCTCTGTAGGCAAACAACAGCAGGAGCCTTTGAGGAGCCAAGGTGCAAGTCTGCTGAATGATGGTGATAATGCTGAACTTTTATACAAGACTATGAGTATGATTATGGCTGTCCAGCTGGACGGCGGCATCCAAATATATGCAGACTACATACATTTCCTTGGCTGCACTGATCTTGGGGAAGTGACATTTTCGTTCAACACACAAATCACAGCAGCAGGAGAGAACAATTGTTTTCGATCCCACAAGAGGCTCGTTAGACGTAGAGAAGCTGCAGAGAGCACAGAAGACAGCTGGGTCCTCGTTAAACACCGAGCTCCGGCTGGGTGGGACATCGATCCATGCATGACCGCCCGCCTCGCAAAGCCACTGAATTGGTGGTTATCGATGCATGTGTGTGAGAGACTGAGTGTCTGAGTGTTCACTTTTCCAACTGTGAGCGTGATAAAAATATTTAAGAGAGCAACGCTCTTGTCCTTTTTCACACAAGCTACTTCACTATTTTAATACTGACAAGCACATTCATTCTGGAGCGGTATTCTGCACATTTGCGGTTTCTCAAAAATTAGACTGCTGGAAACTTGCTGACACTTTCCTGACAGCCATGGGCGAGTTTATGATGAGTAACATCACCTTCTATAAACTAATATTTCGCTATGAACTTTACATGTTGTTTTCTAAGCTTAGATTACAGTGTCCCTGCACAGTAAATCCTTTTAAGTTACTATGATATTTAGCCTTTAGTCTCTTTAAAATGTATTTTAAGATGGCTGGTATGCATATTTAGTGCTGCTTTTTATTGTTGCTCATGTCTCTTATCTGTGTGCTGACATATCAGCTGCTCTTGTTCACAGCAAGGTTTGAATGCTTGAGTGAATGCTTTGGGTTGCACTTTTATTAAATACTGCAGAACAAACACTTCCTCTTTACAAATGGAGCAATGATGACTTTGACATAGTGGCTACAGTTAACTATGAAGAAATCTTTTATTTTCCAGAATCTCCAACCACACCCTGTAACATTTGTGCTGACTCCCCAGCCCTTTATGAAGAGATGCAGGAGGTGTGCGTGTGAGTATATAGCAGGGTAAGCTATAGTTGTGACTCCACAGTCTACCTACTGCACCGTAAACTGTGACTGAATAATAAACATGTCCAGGAGTGTCACCTCCTGACCCCCTGTAGCTCTCTAAGGAGGCCACCTCGCTCTGCATCGAAAAGCCTGCTGCTAACTGGTGTGGGGGGGTGTTCTTCTCCTGCTGTGTCATCATGAGCCAGTCCACCTCTGTATTTTCACAGCAATAAAAGTTTCAAACCTGAATGCACAATGATAATACTGAATGATAAACAAGAATCGACATACACGCTAGTGGCTAACATGCTCACACTGACAATGCTAACATGCTGATGGCAGTGTCATTAATTTAGGAAGCATTCGGTCAGAAACAGGATGTGGCCCGAGAGAAAAAGCTCACCACAGTCACTTGAATTAATTGTCTGGGAACCATGAATGTTTGTGCAAAATGTACTACAAATCTATCAAGTAGTTTTTATACACACAGTATATAGACTGTATACAGAATAAGTAGAAACTTTGACCTCACGAAATTACCAAAGTAGGATCGAAGTTGCTAACAGTTCCATTCTTAGAGCCATACTGCTAACATGACCCCCTCAAAACTAACTTGTAGCAATAGTTTATGGTACTATCAGATTGTTAATTTTTGTGCACACCCTGCTCAGCAGGCAGTGTAACGGAGGCAAGAGGAGGCTATGACACCCTGCTTTTCAACCTGCGTCTGAGTGTGGCCATTTGGAATAGCTTAAAGAGGACATATTATGCTCATTTTCAGGTTCATAATTTTATTTAGGGGTTGTACCAGAATATGTTTATATGGTTTCATTTTCAAATATTTCTGTCATAGTGCACATTGCTGCAGCTCCTCTTTTCACCCTGTGTGTTGAACGCTCCGTTTTAGCTATGGAATGATGCATCTCACCTCTATTTGATCCTTGTGTGAAGCACCTACTTAAGGACTACTAGCCAATCAGAACCAGAGTAGGGCGGGTCCTGTCAAGCCCTAACCAGGGGTGAGTTCAATCTCAAAATGTTTTGCACCGGTTTGCAACATTTTCGGATTGAACGAGATGTTTCCTCGCAATGTTGCACAACTTTCTTTTTCGGGCTTCGGGTACGTTTGGTGGGCGTGTCTCAGGTGTTACCCAATCAGCTGTGACAAGTTTGTAAACACAACAGTGTTAAAAAGGCAGGAAAATTCAATGCGTGCGTCCACAGCAGAATGTTCAGGGAACCACTAAATAGACTGAAAAAATATATTATAAATATATTATAATATAAATATAATATAAATATATTATATTACATGCACAAAAAAATGTAACACAATAAAGGAAATATTTAGATATTCAGGTGCATATACATGCTGGTCCCTAGCTTAATTTTCTAGTGATTGGTAAGCTACTCATGCTAACATGTTAACTATGTTCATAATCTTAGTCTAGTGTGGTAACACGCTACTGTTTGCCAATTTGCACTAAACACTTCACTTGGGACCAAAGCAGAGATGGGGAGTTAGAGACTCGGACTCGAGGTCCGGGACTCGTGAACAATGTTTATTTTTAGAAAACGTCTGATGAGCGTGCTGTTATTCCCCTCCCTCCGTTACCAGGGTGCGAACTACGGGTGAGCTTAGCTCCCCTAAAGAGGACATCAGCTTCCCTAAAAGCATGATTTGTGATATTTCGGGGGGTCTCTAAAATATTGACAGCATGCTTTTTTGCCATTCATTTCTATATTTATAATAATGGATCCATGCGTAAACTCAGGAGCGTCAGACTTCATTCAGCTAGAGAGAGCGGGGAAAAAAGTGAGGTCCCCCGAAAGCCGTGGTATAGTTTGCACACTGTCCATTCCCTATAACCTGCCTACGTAACATGTAGGATCTGCTGCGTGCGGCCGCATGCAAGAGAGGACAATAAACAGCGGCAGCTGCTGCGCCATTCATCATAAACTTTGGCTTTAAAACTTCATACAACAAGACCCAAACAAAGAAGCACTGAAGGCAAATAGCTTAGTAACCTGTGGTGAGTAAACACCACCAGCTCAGCATTGGCCATCTAATGTTAGCTTACTTCAACTACAACCTACAGAGGTTTACTCCGACTGTTGTTCATTATGAAAAGATGAATGAGCGTTTGTTTACTTGCCAAACTTGTGGTAGTTGATTAACGTAATCATTTACCCGCTGCTTTAGTTGGCTGGCTTGAGACTTGAATTGGATTAGCTGACTTGAGACTTGTGAGCATCTCTGGACCAAAGTAGTTGACTGATCAAGTGATTGAACAAACAACCAACCAAAGATGCCATCCATTGGACAGTCAAAGGGAGATGTATGTGTTATGCATAACCACTTGAAGCAGAGCACACTTTTTTCTGTATATCAGGCTCAGTACTCAGCTTTTAGTGGGAAGAAAGATTTATCATTCATTGTCATAAATGTCAGAGATTTGTGGAGTCCGATAAGTGTAATGTGTCCTCCACCAGCGAACACCATTGTGACAAAAACGTGACAAATTAGAGTATTTTTGGCCCTAAGAGTCCCTTTATATCACTACAATGCTGAATCGGAAAAGATTGTGAATTGAGCTCGACCTACCTGAGCTAGCATATCCCTGTGGTCAGCATCCTTGTACAGGGGCAGGTACTTGCGCAGGATCTGCAGAGTGTGTTGTTTAAAGATGGCTGTGATGTACACGGTGCTCTCCACTACGGAGACTGGCTTGTTGAAGACACCATACACAAAGAGCACCCCCTCTTCTGAAGTCGTACCTGCAGGAAAAAAACACAGACCCTCAGTCCATGAAACGAGAAGACTTCTATGTTACCCATATGCATCCAGCAACATAAACACCTGTGAAATATAATGAAATGCATTTTTTGTTATTTTCTCAAATTCTAACCATCCAAAGGGAGTGTGGGGGTCCGATTAGCAGCCTACAATTCACTTTGGGTCTGGGGCCCCTTTGCAGTGTATTCCGGCCCTGACTGACTAACAGTGTGTGTGACTGCTCTTTGTTCTTCACCTGGGTCCCAGCTCCCAGCCACTATAAAAAACGCCTTTTATTTGCCATGGCCTCAGGTCCATCCCTGTCAAATCTGAATCTGCAAATTACCTACAGCTGTCAGATAAAAGTAATCACATAACATAGTATAATAGTTTCCACTGAATCTGGAGTATAAGTATAAAGTGATCTAAAAATGTAAATACTTACATTAAGTACCTCAAAACACTACGTGACAAAATGTAATTTGTTGATTAGCTGCATTAGAGGCAGCACACTTATTGTTTTGTGTGTCTTACCCAGAAGCACTGGCTTCTCTTTCTGCCAGTGACCCTTTTGGAAGGCAGTGACAGCTTGCTCTTTTATTAACTCCCCATCGATGTACGGGCCCCAGGTCTCAAAAACCTCCAGGAACCTGAACGGGTTCACAATCTTGGAACCTGAGGTCAAAAACACATCAGTTAGATTGAAAATACAGTCTGATTTTTTTTACAACAGAGAGCAGCAGGCTTGAACTAGATAAAGACGGGAGACTAGATTTATGAGACAGAGACATGGAATGCAACATTCTGTAATAATAAACCTGCTATTGATATATGTTTTAGATATTTTTTGTTTTAAGCCATCAGAGCTGCCTTGTCACCAGTATCTTTTCGTTCCAGATTTTTGGGCCTGAAAGTGAATTCACGCAGGCAGAAAATAGCAGCTGATGACGTAATCAGAGTCAGTGATTCTGATCAATAAACCTGTCAACCCTGCAGATATATTACAGTTATTTTGAGCTGTGAGGCAGTAAAATCCCTCTAATTGCCCCTTCAGAGGCCCACTATTCCTCGGTTGTCATTATTTTGTTTTCCAATATGCCACGGCTCAGGATAAAAACTGCATTTTTCATCATATTTTTCAGATAAATGTACTATATCCTGCCTTCTTATGTAACTGTGTGGGCAGCCCTGAGTGTTGCTTTAAATTTGGTGAGTGTGTTTGCGGCGCCCTACTTGTTTTCATCTGGGCATCGAGGACGGCCTGCGGAGTGAGAGACAGCAGGCAGACGATGTCGCTCACAGAGCAGTTGGTCTTTTTAGCAAAGTCTTTTCCCAGCCTCAGGGCGTCGTGTCTGGAAAAGAGACGCAGAAAAACAAAATTACAGTTCAGCTTGAAGTTTTCTGTAAGCATTCTGGAGACATTCCCACACGTTTTGACTGCAAGAACTCAAGAAAACACACAACCCCCCCACCCCCCAGTCTATATTAGAAAAAAATTAAATGAATACTTTTGGAAAGCTCTTTGAGTCCATAGTATGTTGTAACTTCAGCCAGGCATTATATTCACATATAAGTAACCAATGCCAACCTAAGCCTATGGTTCCTCACCTGCTCTTCAGAGGGATGGAGAAAGGCAGACTCTGCAGGACAGCCTGTTGAAACAGAGGCTTGCTGCTCTGGATCATCAGGTGAAGACTTACTGACTGAGCACCCGCGCTCTCTCCAAATATTGTGACCTGATAAACAAAAACAAAACAGAGAGGCTTGACATTAAAAGCCACAATCAGCAACTTCACATGACAGAAACAAGAGATGACACTTACTGCTAACTGTTTGAGCTTCACTACCCAGAAACACTTGTTTTCCGATCTGGCTGTCTGTCATATTTCAAATAAAAGGAAAGCTGAAAATAACTGGGAAGCGCTCCATTCACCAGTGTGCGGTCATCTGCTTCGGTTGTTCTCAACCTGGGGGTCGCAACGTAATTTCCACCAGATGGTTGTTGAGAAAAAAAATCAAATGATATATTTAAAATAAAATAAAAATATTTTAGACTGTGGAATGGTTTCAACATTACATTGCTTGTACCAGTGATATAATTTGCCACAGGGTGGTCATGACCAGCCAACCGAGAACCACTGCTCTCATCGGATAAGTCACCCAGCATCTACGTTTATGTGTAGACAGTGTGTGACAGTGTGGAACTGTTGATGCCGGTTCATATTAAAGGTTGTGTAGACTGTATCATCATAATAACAAAGACTAAATGTACTGTATTCTTCACTGCTATATCAAAAAAAGCAAAGAGACAAAACACATACGCAAAGAAAGTCTTATGGGTAGGAAGAAATGGTGACAGTCTACAGCCATGCTAGGGGCTGAGTGAGGTTGTACTGAGGCACAGCTGTGCTGTGAGCTAGTGGGGGCTGATGGGAATGTAATTTAGAGAACAGGAATGCCTGTGCTAAATTTCATGACAATCCAAGTTGTCGATACATTTTACTGAAAAACACAAATGTCAACCTCATGGTAGTCCTAGAGGGGAAAAAAATCGAGGACCACCATGCATCAGTAAGATTCATGCTGTGGAAACTATGAGTGTCTCTAAAACATGTGGTGGCAATACATCCAGTAGATGGTGAGATATTTCATAAGATAAAACTGACCTGAAGTGAAATGACATGGGTGTAAAATTTTGTACCAGTTTTTTACTTATTTGGCTTGTGACCCTTGTTGGAAGACATACAGTGTTTTAATTATTAATAAGCAGTACGGCACAGTATGGTTACCATTGTATGGCACAACCACAGACCTTAATTATTTACAATAAACAACCTTGACTGCTAGGTTTCAATTTCTTTAAGGGCTGAAATAATTAATTTGAATGCAGTGACACTATTCAACTTGTAAGCTTAAAGTTTGTACAGTGCACAAAATAAAGAGATAACAATTTAAGGTTCTAAAATTAAATAGTACACCGACAGTGTGTGTGTGTGTGTGTGTGTGTGTGTGTGTGTGTGTGCGTGCGCCTGCTTGCCTTGCTGGGATCACCTCCGAACGCTGCAATGTTCCACTGGACCCAAAGAAGAGCTGCCTGCTGGTCGAATATCCCATAATTCCCTGCAGCTGAGGTGTGAGGGTCTTTGCCCGACACAAGGAACCCAAAGGCACCTTAAATCATGCATCAATTCACATGATCAGTGAGACATAATTGACTCTGGCATGACATTAATTTCCCCCTGAGTTCCAAATTACCGTTCACGTATCTCTTCTTTCAGGAAAGCAGAGTAATTACCAACAGGCAAACATACACATGCACTCTACAATATAAAGACACTATTATTTTAACTAAGTGATTAATGTCTTCCACGAGATCTTTACCAAGCCAACTCCTCTGCTATAATTGATGCTCACTTTCTCCCTGCACATACATTACAAATTATAAAAAAGACACAATAATGGTGAATACACATATAATGACCTTGTTTCCCGATCGAGCGATAGATAGATATAACACCCAGGTTGTTACACTGGAATAGGTCTATTAAAAGTGAAATACCAACAAACTTTCATACCCAGCCGGTACTCCACGCTTACAACAACAGTGCGGGTGAAGTTACTGATGAAGCGTCCGTCGTACAGAGGCTTGGAGGCAGAGCCAGCAATGAAATCCCCACCATGGATCCACACCATGACAGGCAGTGAGCTCCTCAAAGGGGAGCTGAAGTTCACATCCACAGGGACAAAGATGTTGAGGTAGAGACAGTCCTCACTGACCTATTTGGCACATTGGAGGAAATAATCAGATTTTTGATAAATTAAAATCCAATATGTTTCTTTTAGTTCTAACCAAAATTATTTTGTCAGACTACAAAACACTATTCTTCAAGTATATTTACAAATGTAGGGTTCGAGGGTATGCTTTTCCCTTTTTTCTGCCATATACTGTATCTACATCTTTTGCAATGTCAGATCTTTGTACTAAATATGGCCAAAGTTTCAAATAATGAGGTAAACATATGCAAAAGTAATCCCTGTGAGCAAAAAGCTGAAGCTCCAGAGTGCTCTGAATGCTAGGTTTCCTGGGGATTTTTCTACTTTCTCCAGCGCTGGCACATTACTAAAATTAAGGTCTGGCCATGAAAGACTTCTCTGCTCAGAAACTAAAGGACTGCATTTAAAAGAAATTATTAGGACTTAACAAGTTCAAGTTAATTTGAAGAAGACAGCAGAACAGCAAAAAACTTGCTGTTCTTGCAGCCAGGGCTACGCGAGAAACGTCATTGTCAGGCTAAGCCAATCAGAGGCAGAGTAGGGAATATAAGTTTCCCTTTAAGCAGCAACTGTTTTTTAAGGCGAAGTTACGTGACACAGAAGCTTCGTGAAAAGCTCAGCCACTCAACCTTTCAGGTTAGCTTATAGCTGGCTAGTTAGCTACTAAGGCTAAGCATTTTGAAAAAAAAAAACTTGCCTTCACAATAGATTTTAGAGGCTTTTTGGTGTAAGGCCTTTTCACACAGGCAGCGACACTCTTTTAAATATATATTACAGAATTTGAAAGAGTCTGTTACTAAGTTATATAACTAGTTATATAAGTAATTAACTTATACTAAGTATTTCAGTTAGTAAGTTTAAAAGTAAGTTTAGTTTGGTTGAGTACAGTTGAATAACTATACTCTGTGATTAGCTCCAGTGTTTAGTTTAGCTAGCGTTAACCTTCCTACCCGCACACCTCTCATTGAAGATGAATTACTAGATGCGTCAGTCGTTTCTGGTCTGAAAATGCCTTTAGGCCAACTGGGCTCACGGTCCCAGTATTTCTAAAATCCTGGCTACGTCCCTGCATGGGGAGATGGGTACACTTTCATTGTAATTGATGGGTGCCATCTTTGAGTCCAGAATCTGGTTCTTGTAATACATCCATAGCTGAGCTCACACTCTTAAAAATATTAGTAGCTCTTTAGCTCTGTCATGTCCACATCTGGATTTATGCGACAAAAATATCTTGGAGAAAGGTTTATATAACCAAAACACAAATCTGTTTTCAAGGCACAATTAAGGACACTTTCCTGTCACCTTAAGTACAACTGTCTTCCGTAATGTTGGTGATCTAGCAGGTGAAACTTATTTTACTGTTGTACTCACTGTAAGCTACTCTGTGTTATTACATGTTATTACATGCCAAAGTGAACTATCTCAACGACACGCAAATAAGTCAGAAGTTGTGTTGTTACTTACTTTTCGAGGACACTCCTCAAGTCCCCTGCAGGCCTGCATGCATGCCGCCCTGGGGAAGGATGCGTCATAAACCCCTGGCCATGGACTCACAGGTCTGGGGGGCTTCCAGCGGTAAGCACCAACTGGGGGGTCTGCATATGGTATCCCATAGAATATATGGGCCTTCTCCACTGTAATCCCCTTGATCTGGCCATCTTTAGTTGACACCACAGGTCCAGGAGCTCCATTTGTATCCTGATTGACTGGTTTGTCCTTGGTTTGCTCTGTGATTGAGAGGACCTCCTGCCGAACCAGCTCCTTCAGGGAGTTTATCTCAAAGTCTCTGTTGATGATGGGTTGCTCCTCTCTCACCAGCAGCCCACGGAAAATACTTCTCAGAAAGCTGACAAGGTCGATGTCATCATCATTTTTCATCACCTCTCCAGAGGCCAGCACTAAACTTAGTGTGCACAGCAGCAGCCAACAGTGCCAGCTCGCCATATTGCGTTAGAATACTCATATACTTCCCAAGACCCTGCTGCTCAGATCATGATTTGACTTGAATTAAAGCAGAGTAGAGTTAGAAAAGTTGCAGCCCCCACAAGCCAATAGCCTGAAACTCTTCATATACTGTGCATACTTGTGACTCCAATTTAGTATGTTGCTTGTTAAGATTTATCAGACAAAAGCTGCTTTGTCTGATTGCTGAGTGCTGTCTAGTAGAGCCTGAACAGCTGGACACAGCGATGCAGGACCAGTAATAGAGGACAAGTCGTCTTTCGTTTGCCTAATGTAATCACAAAGTCACACACAGAAGGTAAATAAGGATAAGACATACAGCAGGCTTCAGGAAGGAATAAGTGTTTGGTTTCTCTCTTTTTTTTAGCAGTTTCTCACCATGATGCTTGATCAATTACTGATGTTTGACTAAAATATCTACAGATTTATTTGTGTACTTTGCAGATGGTGGACTGCAAATTTCATATAGGTGCACAATGCCACCTACAGGCCTTCTGCGCCACAACATGCAGTAGAGCTTCTAATACTACTTTTGAGGAGTCATGATAGGGGTTCTGTAGCCCTCGTCACACATTCCCAAACATATTCCTGGCGAGTTTCAAGTCGCATCTTTAATCTACTGAAAAAATAAATGAAATAAAATAGACTAGAGCCAAAGGGAGAGAAGTAGAAATATTTTGCCCATAACACAGTAGGCCGAAGTTATGGACTTATTTCACATCCATCCTCCTTCCTATATTGTAGGCTATAGTAAAATACGAGGCACCCACTCAGACCTCTTCCCGAGGAAGTGCTCGTGAATAACTACTTTTAATGTCGAGCTATAGCTGCTCTAAATTACGAGCCCAGCGTGGTGTGCCATTGAAATAGGATATCATAAATTACCCAAACGTTTCAATCCGTGAATCATTCATATACTGTTCGCCGAATTAACCGAGGACAGTTCATTTGTGCTGTGGTACCACTGAATGTACTGACCACTGTGATTTAATTACTTTGATACAGAAAAAAATCTTAAAAACCGGAGGATTCTCAGGCAAGTTTGGAGGCGTTCCCATCCCTGTCCCCACACACGCATTCAGTAAGTTACACTGTGCAGCCTACTGCAATTTGAGCCTTGTGTTTTATTTCCCAAAACACTAACTTAAACCCCATTTAACTTGTTAGTTGTTGTTCTCGTGTTCACAAACCTACATTAGCTTAAATCAGGTCCCACCGTCGCCGAAGTGTAGGCTATTGTTTATCAAGTGTAAGACACAAAGTGACTTCATCACAAATTCAGTTTTCCGTTTCCTATTTCTGACTTGATGCCTTTTGTGCTGGATGATGACTGTAAATCGTTAAGTCCATGCCTTAGGCCCATATTTCCACTTCTCTCCCTGAGGCTCCGTGTTATTCATGTTTTCACTGTATTGTCGGGGTCAGATCGTTACTGCCTAGGCCTATTCCCTGTGATGGTGTGTAGGGGGTTGTAATGCAGGGGTCAATATTTGCCGAAGCCTCAAGAAAAACACGTTCTGGTGTTTTTAAGCTCGCTCAAGGTAACCAGTTATTTTAGATCAGCCCAAACAAAGTGTCAACTGGATGTTGACGTGTTTCACCAATATGTAGCCTAATTGGAAGTAGGCTATGTCGTTTGTAATTGCTTGGTTAGCTCGCGGGAAGCGCGGAGACCTTAATGTAGTCGTTACCTATTTCTCAGGTGAGTTCTAATCCAATTGGACGCGATTTTGTAAAAAGTCTATTTTCTTTCATTTATTTTTCCGTGTGTGGCTGTATTGTAGTGCTCACGTATACAATCATGATCGCCGCAGAAGATTAAATATGCAACTTGAAACTCGCCAGGAATATGATTGTGAATGTGTGACGAATCTGGGGATGCAGTCAGATCGCAGCTGCTGCGCACAACACGCGCACGGCAACCGGTTTGGTTAGTTTGGAAACCAGTAGGGCTACGACTGGGGCACATGTCCAGGAAGGTAAAAAAAAAAGTCAGAAAGAATTGAAGGCTGAAGCAATCTTGGATTGGAAGAACTGCTCACAATTTATCAGTCCCTCCAGGATTTCGAGGGGCCAGTTGTCGGCGGATGATCACTGTTCCGTCGTGCCTAAAAGTGATTGTCTGCCGAAAAATGTTTAACGGTAGGCCTATGTGTAGGCTAATATCTTGTTTAAATTTGGAAAATGAGCTGTAGCCAAATTAACATGACTTACTGCAAACTTAGATATAAAATGAAGACAATTTTGCAACTATAATTATGACTCTGCATTATTTTATTTGCTGTGTAGGCCTACCAACCAATCCAGTCCTTTTTACCTGTTAAAATACCTTTAAATGGCCAATACAACTCATAAAATGCAATATTTCACGTGCCAGAAAATGATTAAAGCCTTTTGTTATAGAGTGAAAGGTTATTTCTGCCCTGAAAGTAGTTGATTTCATTCAGAAGACTTATATTTGACAGATTACAGTTCACCTTGTAGGATACTTTTTACCTTTTAAAATATCTTTAAATGGCCAATAGCCTACAAGCCATAAAATGCAGTAGGCTATTTCACTTGCCAGAAAGTGATTAAAGAGACTGGGCAATACAGCTCCAGCAGACGGTAATCATTTAAAACCAGCATACCTTGATTATTTAAGCGCTTGCAGTTTACCAAGACGCAGCAGCCCGTGTCACAGTGAGCTGTCTCGACTGACTTCATCCATGCGTTTCTGCCACTCTGTGCGTCAGTCACGATTTCCTTGATGTCTGAGCACAGTTTACGCCCGCTTAGGTAAAGAAGATCGATACTGTTTTTCACGGTCCTTTTTTTGTCAGCAAATGAGACGTTGGTAGCCTTACATATAGGCTATCTGCTCTGACTTGTAAACAAGGAAGTGACAAGCTGATGTAAGATACCGGGAAACTTGGAGGATATGAATTCACAACGGGAATTTGTTACGATTGCGACATCTCGAAATTCTGGATTGACTGAGTTTTGCCCACACGAAACCTAAAATGTAGGTCTTTGGAGTTGTTCTGCCTGTCCTAAAAAAGTGTCCAGACTTGCCCTTTTGTTTTCATTACAAATCTCCAACGTTCTCCCCTTTAGTCATGATAGGCCGTCTGAATATAAGAATGTGCATTTATCAATCAGGTTAACCACAAATCTGTTCAGCATCACATTTACTGGTGAAACAGGTAAACTTGGGCTCTTATGATCCATCAACCATCCATCTGACACACTTTACATGGTGTAATTTGCAACTTTGTGATACATTTTTCCACATTTGAATGCACTTGTGAGCCTAAATGATTTCTATCTAAGACAAGCATTATGGGGGACTCTCCATCAATAGACTATTAGGCCCCTCAGTTCAGGAATCAGTTGCGCAGTGTCTTCTCTAGCATTGGCAACCCATTCTCATCCCAAGGTCAAGAACCCTTGGCATTGCCTTTTAAGGTCCGGATTCTCCTACCAATATAGGGCTGTGACAAAACACTTACTCCATGAGACGTGATAATGCACAATATTGGAGTCAGGAGAACAAGACAAGATACTCCAGTTCTATTTAGAATAAATATTCATTGATGAAACAGGCTATTCGATTGGGGGATCTTGCGGGCCTCCCCCAGATCATTTTGAGCATTAAACTATTCATTTCCTGCATTCTGGAGACATTTTCTGCACCGATTTATAGTGGAAATGTCTTTATTTATATGAAGAGAAACAAAATTCACATGGTCCTGACAATTCAGAATATAAAAGTTTATAATAAAATATAATACAATAATCAGCAGCCTGTTTTTTAGTTATTTTTTTCAAGTCAATTTTTAGGACAAGGCAGATCTGTTTCTTCTACATTTACATGCATTTCATGTTTCATTTCAAGAACTCAATAATTTTTATTTGTTATTTAACAATTGTTGTTGCAATTTTTGTTGCAAGCTCAGAAAACAGCAAATTCTTTCAAGAAGTGGTGGGGACATGTCCCCAGTGTAAATAACACCTATGCCTAGAGAGCCTACATGATTTCGCACCATCAACCTGTTGAGAGCCATGTTTTTCATTTATGACGTCAACAACTCGGCAACTCTACCAACATTTTCAGACTTTCTGAGTTGTTCCAACTTCAGGGGGCGTCCGCATAAATTTCCCCAAGGTATTCCGACACCACATGAACGCACAGGGAGGCAGCACACACCTGCCACTCATTAGGAGTCTGCCATTTGCAGCCAGGCCAAACACAACATGCTTTCCTTCGCAGGAATTAACACGAAAATGTAAGAAAATAAGTGCCGGTTTTATGTCACGGGTTCAGCGGATTGATCAGCCTTTAGGCGACCTTGAGTGTCATGAAAGGCGCAAATAAAATGTAGGCCTATTACTTAGAATTTATTAGGCTATTATTTATATTTTCAGGAACTCCTTAGAGTTTTCGTTAATCTTCTTCATACTGGTGTTTCACATCATATCGTTGGGTGAGTAGACATATTACTGCGTTAAAATAAACACAAGTTTGTTCCATTTTGGATATAGCCTACTAAAATTGATTTTCTTCCAGGACGATCCGACGATATTTCCTTTTCAATATGCTGGATGAGCAAAGACGAGGCTCTGGAAAGGTAAACATAACAAACACGCGTTTTTAAGTTTAAGTTTACAGTATTTCACACAGTGCCTGATTCCTGATCGAGTGCGTTATCTGCTCTGTAAAAAGAACCTGTCGCCAAACTCCATTTACAAAACCTCAACTTAGTGTTTCTCGGCAAATCAGCAAATCTGGACTACATAGATTTTGAGTCATTATATAGGCTAGTCTATTTGTGGACACGATATTCGGGATATCATATCCTATAACGGCTGTAACTTTGAAATTAATAATTTGAAAACGCTTTCAAATGCAGGATCAGGACTTCTTGGAGCCCAAAGCAGATCCCCTCACCCTTTCCTATGAAATAACGTTTTTTATTTGTTTGGAGTTCTGTCGTGGCCAAATGTATGTGGATATCTGAACATTAGGCAACACTGTAACATGTAATTCCAAAACAAGAAACACCAAACACTCATCTGCCGCTGTAATGCTGCGTTCCAGGCAACTCTGAACCACCAACCTCCGACCACCAACTAGAAAAACTAAAAAACGTCACTTGAAGTCGGATATGTGCTACTTGTGTACTCGGAGAAAAAATACCCCCACTTTACGAGTAGCAACAGAATTATGTCACAAAAATATAAGCACCTATGTAAGCACACACTGTAAATGGTACACAATAAACTAAAAGCAGTAAAAACTATATTTGCATGTATTTAAATTAAACTAATACATGATCATATAGTACCTGATAAAACCTGTTCTGCTTGTGCATTGATGTAGAAATATGCTTGGCCTATTAAGTAGCTGGCTACAGTAAAGAATCTCTTAAAGTCATCTTCTCTGGATAAAAGTTATTGTTAAAAATGCCAAAACATTAGAAAGAGTAATGTACAACATTGTCTGACTTGAGGATTACCAACTGATGTAGTTAAGAGGGGTACACAGTTAACTACTATAGGCTATTTATGTCAGTTGTTTGCATTTAAACTGATTATTTTAATTAACACCTAAAGCACTGCTGAGGGTGCAACTGTGTGTACACTTTGTCACAGTCAGCCATGGTTTTTGTTCACTTCCGGCATCATGCACCACCATGCACCTGGAACGCTTTGAGGTTGGAAGTCGGATATTTCAACTTGGAAATTTCCCAGTTCCGACCAGTCTGGAACGCGGCATAACAACCTCCACTCCTCTGTCTACCAGCTGGTGGAACCTGGCTCCATGAATTTACTCCCATTCAAACACAAGAGCATTAGTTAAGTTGACACTGGTGTTAGGTTGAGTTGTTCCCCACCAAAACCATTTCTTTATGGATCTTCTTTTGTGCACTGGGGAATTGTCATGTTAAAACTGGAAAGGGTCTTCCCCATATTTTTGCCACAAAGGTGGAGTTGCGCACACATGCTAAAAATGGAGCGTAGCAAAGCTTTATCTTCCATCCTTTAAGGCAAAATGGAAACATATGGCTCAATGATACAGCACTGAGATCCATCAGGAAGGTGGGTAAAGTTACCTCCCTGACGGTGTACCCAGCTGTAGAAAACAAGCTAAGGCTTCAGTACGGAGACTCTGTCCAGGAATGGACTTTAAAAATCAACCCATGTAAGCATCTTTTTAACTTTTTGGATATTTTTACTTGCTAAGAACTGCTGTTACTGGATGTATAATGAAATGTGTTTGTCACTCTAAGGTACAAAGTCAACTAAAATCAGTGGCTGGCAGAAACCTTCAAAGGAACCAACAACTGCCACCAAGGTATTTCTGATATAACATGTATAAAACTACAGTTTTGTACTGATGATCATGTTATATTTTTAAATACAGTCCATTTCACCTTTCTGCAGGGTTTCCTGGAGTTGATGAGTCCCACTGAGGTGTTTGCATGTGAAAACGGCACACTATTTTTCCACCAAGATGAAAACTTCTTCCTTGGAATTGGTGAGATTATCTGTGTGTATTTTTGTATTTGAAGTTACATGTTGACCTGCTCTCATTTTTTTAAGGGGATAATTTGGTTAGGGTTTGGGTTTAGCATTGATGCTTTTTGGTCTGCTGAGCAGATTTCCGTCAGGGCTTCATACTTAGATTCAGTATGAGCACCAAGTTGTGTGTGTGAGATTTTCATCCATACAGCGTGAGCATAAAACCCACAGGTTCTTGCTGTGCAGAAAGGCCTATTAGAATGAGTTGTGTGAGTTAAAAAAAACAGATTTAGGGTTGAAGTGTTTTCAAAATATGCTTTTTTACTATTGTGTCTTAAGTCTGCCTGTTTGAACCAATGTGTAAAAACAAGACCTCATGGTGATAATAAGGGTCCAGGAAGTGACCGCTCACAGCCAAGCCAAGTATTTCTTGGTTATTTCTTCCAGTCTGAAGCTCAGGCTTCTGACAACCCAAATTATGATCTAGTTTCACCAAAATCAGTGAATAAAGATATAAAACTTATGCCTTTTTGTACAGTATTCAGTGAGGTCCCTGGTAAATCTGCAGGCCAAACATATCTGGTTCCTACAATGGTCACCTGAAACACTCCGGTCCAGCAGCTTTGGTGTGATAAACCGTAAAATCATCAAATTTCAGTGCCTCGTATCACCATTTTCTAAGATAAGTTAAAGCTGTCATGTGCAGCAAACCAGCAAAAGGATGAGATAAAAAGGCTTGTTTCAGACAGAGGATGAACTGAGGGGCAGCATAAAGGAGCAGTATGAGATAAATAAGGATTTGAACTGTGAATCATGCAAAGCTTCTTTAGTGGAATCTCAGAATAAAAATATAGAGCTGGAATTGTCGGTTTTGTTACCTTAGGGATTCAATGATGTTAGTCTGTTTATCTGTCTAAAACTCCACAACAAATGTACTGTTCTGTAACTATTCAGCAGACTGATATATTTACTGTGGGTTTTTGTGGTCCACAGAAGATGGATCCTAAATGTTTTTGGTGACCTTTGGTCAAGTGCTACCTTCAAGCCAATATCATATCAATCTAGACAGCAATAAAATTTGCTGATCACATTTATGCAAGTGGATTATTTATTATTAATGATGACTATTGATGACTACTTCTAGTTTTTCATGACCACCTTTGTATGACTTAAACTCAAAATTTTCTCATCCTAGGCTACACTACGCGTCTCCCTATCAAACTCGAGTCCTGGGCTCCCTCCATGTTGCTGGTCTACTGGGAGGACAACCACCCAGGTGTTGGCCACAGCTACACTGCAACCCTATACCACGCTAACCTGGGCTCCTATAACACTCTCAGCATGGACACTACCTCCGACAACTACTACTGCTTCACAGGGCTGGACTCCTGCAGCCCATACGTGGCCTGTATGGAGACTGCAAGCAGTCGCTCCTTCACCTGCTTCTCTGCTATTACTGGTATGGACTGGCGGTTGGATGGAGTCGCAGACATTCATAAATGATTGACAGCAATGTGTTGTACGTAGCTATTACAGATTGTTAAATGCTTGTTGGTGCAAAGATAATTAGAAGAAGAAAAACAGAAATTGTGTCAGCTCTTGTCTTAAGCAAGTATCATGTCTCTACAAGTTGATTTTTATATTTTTTTTCATTTTATATCATTTTCATAATTTCAAGTACAAATGACTGCTAATCATACAGTCTATGATGCTAATGTTGCTCCATATTTGCTGGACTTGTAAACGAGCCACTGTTCAGTTTACTACACTTAAAAATTCATGATACCCAAAACACATTGCCCATTCTTTGTGCATTTCCCACCAGACCCAGACATTCCCAAGAACTTTGAGGTGACGTCATGGACCACCAGTAGCTTATTGCTGTTTTGGGACTTTCCTGAAAACCACAAGTTTTCTCTCTTCCTCCTCACCGCCTTCTACCTCAATGGTACAGACCACGTCACAGAAGAGGTACACCTGTTGCAGGACAGCTTAATGTTCATCTTGTCTGATCTGCAGCCCTGCAGCAAGGTTAAGTTTGGTCTGCAGACGGTTTGCCCGGCAGGGATGGAGTCCCGCTACAGCAAGATGGTCCTGAACGATGGAAACTCGGGTAAGTCCTGCACGGCGTGATGAACTGACTAAATGAATTTTTTGTAATTGTGAAGAGTTGCTTTAGGTAAAAACTATATTGCTTGACACAATCCCCCTCTGTGCTCCTCAGCTCACTCCAGCATCGAGGCCTTGCATCAGACGTCGTTTGGCCCAGACAGCTACACCCTGAGCTGGGAGGTGAGGAACACCTCGTCCATCTCTGTGTTCAGAGTCTACCACGAGGGGGCGCTGCAGGGCACCACGCTCATGACCAACTACACTGTGAGGGGGCTGCTGCCATGCCAACGGTACCAGGCCAAGGTAGAGGCGCTGTGTGGAGACGGTGTGCTCATGAGTGCCAAGACGGTCACAGCACACACAGGTAAGGCAGAAGCTAATGAGAGGACAGCGCACACTGGTAGAATTAATATGGTCCCATACACGCTACTCATTATGCAGTATTACTCTGTTAGACTAGACTCAGGTTACTTAAGACTTTGATTCAATAAAAGATTAATAACGAGGACAGACAGTGGATTGTGAGGTTATGGGGTTTATTTTGAGGTGGTTAGTGTACTGTTGAAATCTACAAGGAAATTGCACAACTTAATTTCCCTCAAGAAAGAAGAAATCATTTGTGATGTCCAAACAGGCCCCGCCCCTGTCTGGATTCATAAATTGCCACTCCTTTACCATAGCGTGCCTGATGCATCCACATCTATTAAACTGTCTCTTACTCTACCGGTGACTATCGCAAGCGCTCTTTCTCAAATATAATTAAAATTTCTCTGAGAACCATGGCCCAGGAGAGACTGTTTGGGCTGGCCATCCTGAGTATTAGAAATAAACACGCACACAGCCTGAACTTAAAGGGGTTAGTTAGTTGGATTAAAAGTTAAAAAAAACCCCAAAAAAACAACAACCTTTATTATCCCACCAGAGAAAATTTTGTTGCCACCAGGTATCTTAACTCATTCATCATAAAAAGGGTCCATTTAGTAGGTCCAGAGACTTTGTATCTTTTTGCCCTATTAGAAGGAAATCTGTATCTACGGCCTCACGGTAGTAATCAAACTCATCAGGATCAGGGCAGTCCAACATGGCCAGGGCCTTCATTCGGACCTGCCTATAGTAGAGGTCAAAGAGCTGCAATAATTTTACTGGCCACTTTGCCAAGCTGGCCAAGCCTATTGTTTGGACCCAAATACGGTGTGGATGTATACTCGCATGTCAGAAAAGAGGTATTGTTGTATTTCTAATAGTTGACAATTAATCTGATTTTTGTTGCTCTGTTTGATAAAGTGATTTAAAAATGGAAAGAATTTAGCCGTAGCTTGTTGTAAAAGTTTGTTCTAGCTTCACAGTACAGTTGTGTTACAATCTGAGATGAGCGGGAAGGTGGGATTTTTACAGTAACTTTGGTAATGAAATCATGTCCTCTGCCACTATGAGTAATGAGGAGTCAAATATGGACTACCATGGACAGCTTCCACAATCATGGCTGTCGCAGGATCAGCACCTTTGACAGCAGTGGTGACACTTTTATATGTTGTAATTTACTCAATACCATTAACTCCATAACCTATGTCCAGTGTTCTTAATTGTTCTGTTAATTTTTTTTTGTGATTTTTAAATATCCACGCTATGAAAGGTGTTAAATTCCCTCTGTGATGTAGGAAAAGGGTCCACCTAGGCCCACCTTTAGCTGCAGAGGGGGGGGGTTTGCATTATGGTTTTGGTGGCATACTGTTAATGTATTATGTACCAAAGTAGCACAAAGCACCACAAAGGAGATGATTTATTCTTCTATAATTGATTGATGCATGCATATATGGGTATAGGACACCCAAATACATATAGCTACAGACCTTTAAAAACTATGTGCAAGTGTACCTTGACAAAATGATGCTGTTTTGAAGGCAAAGGGTGGTCACACCAAATATTGATTTAATTTCCCTTTATATTTTGTTAACTGATAAATATAATCCCCCTAACATGCCTAAGTGTTTTGCACAGTGCTGTGTCTGCGGCCTGATCTCTCTGTATTGATGTATCCAGGAACACATGGCGTATCTGAGCTGTGGTATCGCTCTGACGACTCCACCGCCCTGTGGAAACCCAGCACCATGAACCAGCCAGCTGTGGCCTTTTTATATGAACTGTCTCTGGAGAATGGCACCAGTATCCAGAGCAGCCGTGTGACTGACCCAAAGCTGGCTCTACCAGGGTTGGAGGAAGGGAAGACCTATGTCCTCAGTGTGTGGGAGGAATGTGACGGACAGTGGGAATCGGAACATTCTCGTGTGGTTTTTGAGGGAGCTGATTCATTCTTAGGGCCCCTCTTGAGGGCTGCTGGATCTGATCTGTACCAAGGTCAGTCTGAATGTTCCATTAGTCCAATAAGGACAAGGGATCTGTAGTTGTGTGGTGGTTTTTAGTTTGAATGTTTTGTTGACTAGACATAAAGACAATCCACTGAACATTTTGTGACAGTATTAAACAGCAATCTGTTGAAAGTATTAATTTAAGAAAGCTGGAATAAAAAGAAAACATGTTAAAAAAAAGTTACTGGATTTCTTTAATGATCTTTCATGCTGTGTCTCTTTTTGTGATTTCTGTAGGGCTGGATTTAAATTATTCCAGCATGGTACTCACAATGGTCGTGCCCTGGTCACTACCTGAGGATCTACAGGACGATGTGTCAGAACCAAGAGCTGAAATGAGGAAGATTTTTAAAGATAAGGTAGAAGAATCTTCATTGTTTACATATGTTGATGACGGGCTGCAGATCCAGTTTTCATCCTAATTTTATACAGAGCTACATTAAAGTACACCCTTTGGGTTTCTGGGAGGAAGAACTCTCCTCTTGGAGCCAATAAAAAATGACACATCTCAATGAAATGTTTATGGTTTTTAGTTAAACTAGCAGCTTGGCTCAATAGATTGTAATATTGGTGAGTTGGTCGGTCCACAACTTTGGTCCAGACTAAAATATTTTTATTCAACTATTGGACAGATTGCTATGAAATTTTGTGCAGACTTCCTAGGTTCCCAGAGAATGAATTGGAACAACTTTGGTGATTTCTATATTTCTCATCTAATACCATCATCAGAGGAACATTTTTGTCTAATAAGTTGGTTTACAATCAAACACCCTCAAAATGAAACAAATTCCCATGAGCCTCGGCTCAGCTGCACTTTGTGTTTAGCTCTTATGAGCGGAAGAAGAACAAGCTAAACTAAGATTGTGAGCATGAGAAATATTATATAATGCTTAACATCTGCATATTAGCATGCTGTCATTCTGCTCAAATCAAGTAAAGCCTTCTGGAGCTGCTACCATGACTGTAGACCAGGGGTCATGTTCAAGGGCCAGAATTTCTACACTGTCAGCTACACTTTCAATTTAAAGAACTTATTTATTTGCCTATTTGTGTGAACAGACTCCTAAGAAACAGGTAAATCTTTAAATGATAACTATGCATACTTAACTAGAAAATGCTTTTAGGCTTCTGCCAAAGCGGAAGGAAGGAATCCATAATTGTAATATAACATTAGAATGCAGTTCTGATTGGCAGGAAATAATATTCAACTTGTTTTGACGCTGTTACTGGTGCTAACAGCAGATGCAGATTAACAGCCTACTACAGGTCACAGTCTGGGGCAGCTAAACAACTATTGTCAGGTCGGCAGTAATGGTCTTTTTCCGTAATGATGTGACTTTATGCTGCGCAGGACATGAGTCTGCAGACAGCAAAAGTGAAAGGAGTTGCTAACTGAGAAGTTGGAGGTGTGCAGCCTCACTCAATATTACTGCAATATTTCCAACTGGTCCGCTGTCACAGCATGTTTTAAATTACCGTTGTTTTGTATTTTCTCGATGAACCGTGGCAGTCACTTCTAATCTTACTGACAAACCCAAAGCATTTCCTGTAATTCATATTAAAAGTCAGCTCGTGTTTCGCCAGTTAAATGCTTTTTAATGTGACGCTGCAGCAGCAGGAAATGTTCATTGGCAGTTACTTGATACAGCAGTGTCCTCCATTAACTTCTCCACGGTTTCAGAGGTCGTAATACTGCAAATGTATAAATATTACGATACTTTCATCAGTGGCCATTCTGTGGGCCAGATGGGAAGCAGTTGATGATCACTGCTGTAGACTTACTAGTACTGTTAGTGTTACAGGAGAGTTTGAAATGAACAAAACATGAGGTGGCAGGATGTGAGGTTCACTTGTGGATGGCTCTGTTTCTTTTATTCCAAACATATTTTACACTACCGTTTATTCATTAACACATTTACTTTCTGAACAAACTGTTCTTCTTGAATCAGATGTTTTGACTGATTAATACATTACAGCCAAGCATATTTGGAGCCAAATAAGTTTATCATTCTTGAACCATGTCTTTGTGTGTCCTTCAGCTTCAGAAGCTGTTGAAAGACTTTTATCAGCCAGTCCGCATTGAAGTGGCCACCTTTGATCCTGCAGATGATCCAGACAAAACAGAGATTCTGTTTCTGTCTTTTGATGCTTCCAACCCTGACGAAGATGTGCCCCTGCCTGTTAAAGACCAGCTGGATTACATTCGCTCCCTGAAGGGTTCAAACGTTACAGTTGCAGACGGGGTCATGCACTGGGACGGTAGGTGAGCTCACTGATATGTCACAGAATCTAAACAAATAATCTTCTGTTTTTCTGAGATGAATCTTATTTGCTTTGACTGTTTCTTAGGTCCAGATCTGTGTGCTGTCTCCAAGCAAACTTTGTGTCCCCGTAATTCTCTGTGTATCAACACTTTGGGCTCCTACGCCTGTGTGTGCCAACATGGCTACTACGATGTGAGCTCTGTCATCGTGCCTCCTGTGGCTTCACATCCAGTCTGCAGTGGTAAACTTTTTCAAGTTGCATCTCTCATCATTTTCAATGTTGAAAGGTCTGTTTTAACACTTGTGTGGTCTTCATCGTCCCCAGAGTCAGACTCTTGTAAATCAGCATGGTACTGCAATCCACGTTGTCAAACCGGCCTCCGTCAGTCTGTGTTCCGGCCTCCGTCAGGTTGTGATTATCGGGAGGTTGCTGAGCGTGGTTCTGTCGCCCAAATGGGGCGCCAGTTCTGGCCCATCATTCGCAATATTTGACTGCTTTCACTATTTGCTGCCAAGAAATAGAAGATAAAATGTTTATTAGGATGCCAAGTTCTACAAAAATGTATTTGACTTTACATTTAGAGAAATTTTGAGGGCTTTCAGAGTTTTTCTTATAAGGTTCACTTCCACTATGGCAGTGGTCGGCAATAGGTGGCCCACGGGCCAAAGCTGGCCCGCCAGCGATAATATCGTGGCCAGATTAGTTTTAATAGCGGCAAAAACACCCAACAACATTATAGTGGCTGATGCTGAAACAGATCTCAGTCATGAAAACAAACGTTACTCCATATAATCACTTCCTCTTAAGTGATTATGCCTACAAAATAAAAGCGTCTTTGCTGCAGTACTTTGTCAGGTTTAATTGAGAGCTTTTACCTTAAAATGTTATGAAGGAAATTCAAGAGTATCTGGCCTGCTTTGACACACCTCTGAAAAAGCAGTCAGAAAACATGAAATACAGGAATTTCCTCTGCCTGGAGATACTGGGGAAATAAAAATAAATGTCTGTAGGTTGATGTGGACCAATCACTGGGAGGCACACCTGCACATGCTTAATTGTGGACATCAAACAATCTCTATGTAATCAATTTGTTGAAAAGGGATACTAATAAATAACTAAAATAGTACTAGGAGCAAGTGGGGATTAAACACAAAACCCTACCCAAACAGTAATACTGTGTAGTACTGTGCACTACTGACTGAGCTAAACAGGCACACAGTAAATGATTACATTGACAATGTTCTGGCCCGTCATATAATGACTTGAAAAACACTTGGCCCTATGTCAGACTTATTTGCCGACCCCTGCACTATGGCTTTAGTTACTTAAAAAAACAAACAGAGTCTGCAACCAGTATTATTCTGTCTTCTCACTGTTTTGATCGCTACTGTTGTTTTGAAACAGAAAGGGGCCTTATCAGCCAGTGTCTGGATAAACTGGTGACTGGTGGAATAGCAAAACCCTACCTGACTTCGTACCTCGGGGGAAAGGTAGATGTGAAGCTGAACGATGGGCGGTGCACTGTGGATGAAAATGAGATTTTCTACTACTTCCGCATCTCACAAAAAGCCTCTGAATGTGGAACTGAGAGGCGGGTGAGTGTTGATAGATGTAATAAAGACATTTCATTACTGCCTTACTAGTGACTTATGGTATGGATACAATAACCCTCCCCTTTTATAACCTATAAATTATAACATATTTACATTCCACAACATGATCAGGACCGGTTTAGGTGCTTAAACTGTATTAATGAAGTGCCCTTTGTTGGTTCCTGGTGCCAGCAGAGGCCAAAGTGTGTTAGTTATCTCATTCTTTTCTACCGTTTTGAAATGCAGTATGAGTTTAGCTTTGTGTGTGTTGTTTAGGTGAATAAAACCCACCTTGAGTTCCAAAACACTCTGACTGTGACCTTGACCAGAGAGCAAACCATTAGCCGGCGGGATCTGCAAATTTTCTGGAAGTGTGTCTACCCACGACATTATGTTCGCAACGCTCAAGTCAGTATGGATATGGACTGGTAAGACGAAGCATCCTTATATTTTCTCTTTCTCTGGCCGTGGTTCGTTAGTATGGTGTTGAACGCAAAAAGAAAGAATTGTAAATAAATGGAGGAACAGAACGTATATCTCTTTTGTCGTAGGCTCTCCTCTATATCGCTGGTGGAGTTGAGCTCATCCCTGCAGCTGACCATGACCCTATACACTGATGACACTTACAGCAGCTACAGGCGTAAAGGAGATCTGGATCTTGAGGACACCCTGTTCTTCCAGGTGGCCCTGCACACCAACAACTCTTTTGCTTCAGACTTAGTCCTGCAGGTGGAGTCATGCTGGGCCACTGAGAGCAACGACCCACAGGATCCAGTCCAAGGTGTATTTCTGAAGGATGGGTAGGTGAAAATGTGACTCTGATAGACTTTTTTATAATTGGCAGAATTACTGGGTGATCAACTCGTAAGCTGGATATGAAAGCAAGAGGGGGGATGGTGGCCAGTTTGCTTTCAGAACCTACAGATTCACAGAGGATGCCACCCCCACTGCCCTTTACTTAGCCCTCACACAACTTGAGAAAAACAACACCTACATCAGAATGCTGTTTGTGGATTTCAGCTTAGTATTCGACACAGTCACCCCATGAAACTGATCAGCAAACTCAGCACTCTGGGTTTAAACACAACACTCTGCAACTGGATATTGGACTTCCCCACAAACAGACCCCAGTCAGTTTGGATTGGCAGACTCACTTCCTCCACTCTAGTGCTCAACACTGGAGCCCCCCAGAGCTGTGTGCTCAGCCCCCTCCTGTTCTCCCACAGCTGCATTCACCGTCATGCAGAGAACTCTGTTGTGAAGTTTGCAGACGACACCACCATCATCGGCCGGATTTCAAACAACAATTAGACTTCATATAGGGAGGAAATTCATAATCTTGCAGAGTGGTGCTCAGAGAACAACCTACTGTTCAACGTCAGCAAAACCAAGTAGCTGATCTTTGATTTTAGGAAGAAGGAGATAAAGACACACACTCCTGTCTACATCGGTGGTGCTGAGGTGGAGCAGGTGAACAGTTTCGGGTTCCTGGGAATCAGCATCACAGAGAACCTGACATGGAGCAATAGAAAGCATCCTGACTGAAAACACTAACTGGCATGGGATGTGCACGGCCCTGGACCGGAGGGCTCTGCAGGGGCTGATTAAAACTGCTCAGAAGATCACCGGTACCCATCTCCTGAGCATCAGTGATATTGGTGAGGTGAGGTGCTGATTCTGAACCCACTCAGTAACGCTCTGAGTATTACTGGCCCAAAAGCAGTGGAGTAGGTATGCGGCTTACTTACCATTCTATGAAACTAGAAAGAGTTAGTGATTGCTATGGCAACCGGCAGCTCTTGTAGAAGCAGCAGCTCCTTCAAACTTCGCTACACTTTTGGTTTTCGTCTGTTTTTTTTCCGGCTTCATTGTTGAAACACGTGTTACCTCTGACAGAAATACAGTCATGTGAAAAGGAAGACAGGGTTTTTGGATTAAAGAGCAGCGGACCACGATCCACACAGCTCAATCAAGTGGACCAGGTACTGGACCTGTTTGCCAAGCAATGGAAATCTGAGACCTGCCCCAACATCAACATCCCAAATCAAGTACTCTGCGGGTGGTCTTGTGTTCAGAGCTGCCAAAGTAAGACTCCTGCAAGAGGAGCGGAGGCGGATTCTGTGTTTTACATCGATGATGCTCACAGTCAAGATGGACTCAGTTTTCTAAATTTCAGAATTTGAAGATGAAACCATATTATCTTGTTGCGGCTGTAATTTCAAATGTCCTGCAGAATTTTCTGGGGTGTATTTGTGTATAAATAACTGTATGTAACTGTTACCATATTTTAATATACACTTAACTATATGTTAAGTTCTGTGTGTAGCATGAAGGGACTTCAGTCTTGTACCTTGTATCAAGTTGTGAGAATACACTCAAGGGGATGAAAGTAGGGATGTCCTGAAAAAGATACAAAAATCAGGGCACAATGTTCATTTTTATCAAGTGTACCAGCCACTGATAATGTGCAATGTATTTAACTGCTTTAGAAGAATGTTATCCTCTCTTCTCCCCAGCTGCCCTGTTGACTACACGTTCCACTGGCTCTCTGTTAATGGCCTGGCACAGAGAAGCAGATTTTCCATTCAGATGTTCACCATGCCCAAAGGGTTGCCGCTCTACATTCACTGCCTGGCTACCATATGTGGACATGGTGAAGAGTGTACAAAGGTAAATAAATTTTTGTGTCATGGTTAATGCAGCCACAGATATCAGTGCACACCTTGCAGAGTTAATGGCTGCAGCCAATCAGGTTGCAGTCTTTTATGCAATTTGTGGGCTGTAACTGCAAATGGGAGACTTTTGTTCACTGAACAGAAAGTTGTGAGGGGGAAAAATGTGACCCGTACAAAGAAAAAACAAGAGTCTCCGGTGAGCTAACCTCTGTTCCTACTTGTTTACTTCTGTAGCCTGCAACAGCGTGCTGCATGTGACGTTATCTTATTCTTCTGCACTTGCAGGTCACTTTCAGGCCGCGGACAGTTAACACTGGAGTCTGATATGGGCCACATTTAAACAACAATGTGAACTTTCAAACAAAAAAAAAGTAGAAATTACATCATAGCAATGTGAAAATACTATACATTATATGTAATTACATTGAAAATTACAAGTTAAAGTATAATTACAGTATCAAACGTAGTCATGCCATACCTGTGAGTATAACACTACTATATATTTTCTTATTGGATTATTATTAGTGTAACATTTTACCATTTAGTTGGTTGAGGTAAAGCTATTTTACTGATTTCTACAGGCTGCTATTAAATATAAAAGTATATCATATTTTAAAAGCTTATGATGTGTTTCTTATGAAAAATCTTGTCAAATGCATAGGAGTGAAAATCATCAACTGACCCATATTTTGTAATAGAATTGCACCAGCCCACAGCGCACCAAGAGGTCGGCAAACCCTATGGACATGAAGGGGAAACGAGCTGCTGTTGTGTCTGCTGGACCTCTGGTGGTCAACACAAGAGTGACGTCGGGAGCCCAATCGCCTTACTGTGAGTTTATGTCAAGGAAACCTACTCTTAGACCTGCTTTTTATGTGATCAGTGATGTAATTACTTGTGTCCATCTCTTTGCAGGGGCAGAGCACATGACAATGATCTCCATTGTGGCTGGATCAATTGGCTTTTTGGTAGTCACCATACTCTCAGTCAGTGCAACCAAAGCAATCATGACTTACTATGAACGACTACGGCTGCAATAAAGTGTCTGTAACACCATGTGTGCAAGCGTGTTATGTTAATCATGAAGACTGTTCACTGAAACTACCCATGAAACACTGAAGGGGATTATGAAGAAAAGGGTGTTACTACTGGAGTGTAACTTTGCTGAATAGTTTTTTTTTTTTTGAAAGCAGGTTATTAGCCTGTGAACTACATATCCAGAATATGATGAAGGCTGTAATTGAGCATTATTTAGGATACTTCAAATGCCTGAGGGGACTCAGGCTCAAGACAAAATGCTAGCTACGCCGCTGCACTGACATTTAAACGTGTTTCATTTCCGTGTAAAATTTTGATTTAAAGAAACTGAACAAAATATGTTTTCATCATCGCGGCAGCAGCATGCTGCAAAGTGCGAAGAGTACGCGAAGAAGAATCTCTGCGTCACTTCCGCTTCTGTTCAACAATGGCGTCCTCCACACCGGGAGACGGCGTGAGTGAAGCACAAGCAGGGAAAAAGTCGAAAAAGACTACAAACCAGAGTAAGTTATGGATGCTGCCGAGTTGAAGACTGTTAATTGACACTCAGCGAGGGATTCGCTTTGAAACAGTTGGATTTTGTCGGCTAACTGGTGTGTTGACATGTCTGCTGCAAGGCACGCATGAATTAACGTTAGCATCGAGATAGCAAATGCTGAGCTGAGCTGTGTTGTAAACATTTGTTGAATGTTATGTATATATATTATATGTTCCACTCGTTGGCTTCGCTTTGAGCTAAGAAAACGACATTTTACATTATTTGTGTTAACGTTACTGCTTTTCATTGTGAGCGTTTCAAGAGCTGTAACATCACGGCATAACGACGTTAACTTGCCTAAACTCCGCAACTGTAACGTAAAACTAATAACGTTAACTTCTAAAACCTAGCACGGGCGTAAATGAATCCCTGTGTTGTGTTTCCCTGTACATGGATCATACTCGCTGTATTGAGACACAGCTAACATACAGTTTATTATACATCACCCTGATAATACCTCTTTTTCCATATCTCTTTAAATGTAGGGGAAAAAATACACGAGTCTTGAATAGAATATTCTTACTGTTAGTTATGTAGCTATCTGTGAGCTACCCTCCACCGCTGTTCCCCTGAGCCCCACATCTTACAATCTTTCTCTTTTCATCGGGGTGTAGTTCACCAGATTGTCCTATAAGGGTCACTAAGCAACCAAAATACAATACAGGTTGCTGGTGTATTGGACATGTGGAAAGAAGCCGACATTGGTACAGAGGAAACAGTGGTTGTGTGATTTGTGTCATGCAGTGGATGAATCTGAACTCCTGACTGTTCCTGATGGATGGAAAGAGCCAAGCTTCACCAAAGAAGACAACCCCCGTGGTCTGCTTGAGGAGAGCAGCTTCGCCACCCTCTTCCCCAAATACAGAGAAGCCTACCTGAAGGAGTGCTGGCCGCTCGTGGAGAAGGCCTTGGGAGAGGCAGTAAGTTTACTGATTGACAGGCTTTTTCCTGAAACAGAAAGTAGAGGTCAACGTTTCTCTGTGGCCGATGGCAGTATATTAAGAGAGCAGGTATAATTAGATTATTCCATGCACACTCCAATCTAATGTACATGGCTATTTTAGCCAGTAACTATGAGGAGTAGTTAACATTATAGTCAGTTAACAATTTTTTTTTATTAATTGATTTAAAAAAAAATAAAAAAATTGGGTGGTTATGCTGTAAAATTCAGATTGTGACTGGTGTTTAAGGGAGAGCGTGGTACAGTGTGTCGTTCATTCAACTGCCATATTGATAGATATAGATCGAGTGAAGATAAAGTAGAGGCATTAGTCAAGTTTTGGTCACTGAAATAATTTGTTTATTAATTTTAGTCTACAGCAGGCACTATCTTTGATGTGTACAGTTAACATAGTAAACAGGTTTTCCTGTTGTTACTGCTGCTTGTCTGACTTTCAGTGGGACTGTTGACACATTTAGTCCATTCGTTTCCCCCCCTTCCAACTACCTATAACATTAGCAAACATTTCTTGCGTAGACATAACCCTGACGAAATGTGAGGTGCTGCTCATCAGTGCAGCGGAACAAACCTAAATTAACATCAGATTTTGAAACAGATTTTGAAAGCATTGCTAATTACCAATTAAAACATGTTAAATTTATGATGATTTAAAACAGAAAAGCAAACAAATCCTTATGATTAAGAATCTGTCAGCAAACATTTAACATTTTTACCTGATGAAGACATTAGTTAACTTATCAGTTCAGTTTCTCATCAATTAATAATTATAATACTATTTTTACTGCAGGGTGCTCAATGTGAAATGTTCACTGTTATTAATAGGGTTGGGAATCATCAGAGGCCCCACGATACGATATTATCACGATACTTATGTCACAATACGATATTATTGCGATTTTAAAGATATTACTTCTTTCAAACTTTAAATTGTGTCCCCCAAAGGAAAACTTGTTTTTTTAGTGGACTAAAAAACTATAGATTTTATTATTATAGTACTAAAAAATTCATGAAAAAAAAATTATATAATGAAAGATTGATACTTGGGCTCTGTGTATTGATACCGTAGTGTCACAGTAAATATCGCAATACTATGCTGTATTGATTCCCACCCACCCCTAGTAATCAATGTATCATTGTAGGTTACACATTGAAACAAACTCTACTCTATTTTTACGCATATGAGCTTGAACCTGGTTGGATTACTTCCCTACCGTCGGCTGAATTGCAGATCTGTCATGTGAAATTTAGTTTTCTATTAATCACCCGGAGTTCCTATTTCATGTAACATGGAGTTCTGTTCTTCTCAGCACATCAAAGCCTCTCTGGATCTGATAGAGGGAAGCATCACAGTTTGCACCACTAAGAGAACTTATGACCCTTACGCCATTGTGAGAGCCAGAGATCTTATCAAGCTGCTGGCCAGGAGTGTCCCATTCGAACAGGTAACGATCACAGTGCTCACATACAGGACACTGCTGTCATGTGGGGTCTGTTGGTTGCTGTTTCTTGTTCACATGCCCCCCAACCCATATCTTACAGCACAGACCATGTATGGGTTTTGTGTCTTGAAGGTTGTGCCTTTTATTAAAAAAAATTTTTAACAGTAGCAGCAAACACAAGAGTGATGCTGATTTCTGATTATGTTTTTGCTTCCAGGCTGTGCGGATATTACAGGATGACGTGGCGTGTGACATCATCAAAATTGGGACCCTGGTGAGGAACAGAGAGCGGTTTGTGAAGCGAAGACAGCGGCTGATTGGCCCCAAGGGCTCCACCCTAAAAGTGAGTCCCAAACCAAAATCCAGCTTTCATCCAACACATCTCAACCTGCTGGGAAGCCACTGTCATCTCAGGGATCCTTTTTTTCATTGTTGATTGTTAGATTAGAGATTGTCCCAGAATTTTGTTCTCTCCACACCTGCATGCTTGTGCACGTTGGGCACGGGTTCAAAGAAGCAAAAAAAAAAACTTGGTGTAGCCGGTAGCCTGCATCTACACATTTCACCTTGACACTTGGACCACTGTTGGAGTCACAGATGTGTCGCAGTTCATTGATTGTCCTTCGCTGTCCACTGTCACCATGGTTATTTAGCTAGTTCAGTGTTTCCTCTGGTAACATTCCACTGCAAAATATGGTGGTTATAATTCAATTCAATTCGCTTTATTGTCATGACTGTGAAACAATATTGCCAAAGCATCATACATTTAATGTACGATGATATATGATATGATGTTAAATCACACTTGCCACACAGGCTGTATGTAAACGACAGTTGTTATGGCATAAAACAAATGATCTGTTGATCTTTACAAATCAAGACTCAAGACTTACAATCCCATAACCTGGGAAGACAAATCTGCAAGCTCAAGTTGTTTTTCTCTTTCAGATGCTGAGTTTCGTACTTTTTTTAATCGAAAGTCAAATCTAATAGTGGAAATAAAAGTTTTTGAGAAAATGGTCAAAATAATTTCAAGAATTGAATTGGATTCTCTCCAAACCTCATACATTGTAAACCTGTGTAGGAGGAGGAGTAAAAATTAGTATGCTCACTGGTCTGAGTCTCTGGTTGCTATGGTGCATTTTGGGATGAATGACACTAGGTGGCAGCATTGCCTTGAATCAGCCACAGTATCTGAGTGTTTATCTCATTGGAACAGTACAGCAGCACTATAAAAAGATGAATTATTTTTAAGTTGTGAGTTAAACACTTTGCTTTCCTCTCCCTTTTCTCCAGGCATTAGAGTTGTTGACCAACTGCTATGTGATGGTGCAGGGCAACACGGTGTCGGCCCTGGGGCCCTACAACGGCCTAAAGGAGGTAAGAAATGGTCACGAGTCAAAATGGTAAATATGGAGAAACTGACCTCCAGCAGGTGATCACGAAGCAAAACCCACCAGTGCAAACACAGTTCACTGTGACCAAACACTGAAAATGAACATTTTATCATTAGAAGAGGAATTCTACCCATGAAAATGGGTTAACAGTGAGAACATCAGAAATGTGACCCTGCTGTTCTGTAAATACTGTGTGTCTTCTCTGCTGCCTGTACTGAGGTGTAACACAAACAACACAAACTCCCCTCAGGTTTGGTCTCTGAGCTCAGCTAGAGGTGAGATGGAACTCTAATGATCCCTGTTGGGAGATCTGGCTAGTTGCAGCAGCAAATAGGAGCGGGATCCAGCAAAGACAGACAAAAACATTTATTTCATGGCATGATTTTCATGCCTGTGGTGTAGTCACTGCCCTCTCACCTTTAAGCAAATCTGCCTTGTAAAAGCTAATTGTGTTATTTTCCCACGTTTTTGTGTCTCTATGTGATTATTAGGACAATATTTTTTGAAATTGGTCCAGTATTGAGCGAGCGTGCTGCATTCAGCAGCGAGACAGGCCTGCAACGTAACCCTTGTGTGCAATTGCGCCCTGTTAAAGTACATCTGCTAAAGTGCTTGTTTCTCATGTTGTTTTTAAGTGTTACATTTTTAAGTGTCTGACAACATTGTGGAACCGATCCCCACAGAGGGAGGCCTTTTTTGAACAAGTAAAATCCAGGGATGTGATTTTTCCGGATTAATCTGGAATTCCAGATTTTCCCACCTGTAAATCTGACCCACGTGAATNGAGGACATCTAAACGTTATTGCCATCACTGCGTCACAGTCTTAAGATGCAAAGAACATTGTTGTCCGTTGTCAACTTTGTGCAACAAGCAAAAAGCTGTTAACTGCGAACAGTTCTACATTCATACTCAGGCTAACGTTAATTAAAGCATCAGCTAAAGCAGCAACTCAAAGAAACTCCGGCCGCTGCTGCCAGTGATGCTTTGACTCATCAGGAGAGAGTGGCGTTATATCACCTAGTAATAAGTAGAGTAACTAATATTACATTTTTAGGGAATATATGCAAAATAACTAACAGATAATAACTATATGATTTCTGAGTAACTTGCCCAACACTAAGTTGACAATAAGGATAAATTGGGAATGTTTTGATTATTGCTTGTTATTGGCTATATGTCTGCTTACTTTAATGTTGTTGTCGATTGATCAATCATATAAGGCTATAGGCTAGACTTTGCTGTATGAATGGTTTCTTTTTAAGTCCTTATGTTAAAGGTTTTGGCACGTTATTAATTAATTTCTTGTGAATGGTTGTGACAGGGTTTATATAAGGACGTTTCATATGGCTTTGATCCGCAGGGTCGCTCCGCGCTCCTAATCGACAGACAGGCAAACAAGCGCTCTGTGAGGTAACTATGGCAACGACATCTGTGTAGCCGGCGCGATCCCACGAAACCACCACACCACCGTCGTTCTCGTGTCACGCACACGCCGCCCGCTGCCAGAGTCGAATAACAAACTTTCTCCTACAGTTTATCAATACACAAAACAACCTTTGCTGCTGTCTCTTATTCATTAAAAATAATCTATTTTAACTTCTACTAAACTAATTTGAAAGTTAGTAATTGTATCATTTTGTTATACACAGTTATTTCATGTTGCACAATCTAGCTGTAGAAGTTTGGTAAAAAATGAATACAAAATAATAATTATTATAGAGAGGCTGCCATGGAGCAGTGGATTAGACACATGTCTTTGATTCCCACTGCAACACATCCACCGAATAAGTTACTGTCATGGGTCCTGGTTTACCATCCATATGTTATAATAGAGCCGCCGCCAGTTTTATCGAGGTGTGGGGGGTCTCAGTGTAGTTTCCTGCTTTTTTTGCCCTTTGCCAATCACATGCCTGGAGATCCTTATTGTTTAACCAAACAGTCACTATGTTGTTCTTGTCAAACCGCCAGACTCCATTGACACAAACACAAATTTAACCTCTCTGGTTTACCGGTGCCTTGATTGGTGAGTTAGTTATTGTGTGACTTTAGTTACACAAAAACATAAACTAACCTGACTAAGACGGCAGTAGACCAGCAACTCCTGTGCTTTGCAAGATAAAATTACAGTTTTTGTCCACAGAGTGGGGGGGCATTGGTAAGAGCGATATAGCGACTGTTGCTGGTTAAACGAATGATCACAAGGGAGGAGTATGTGATGGGAATTTGATATTTTACTCTGTTTACTGTTTCACCCTGCATGCTTTCATATTGTGTGGTCTTTGATCATTTTTTTATTATGTTACAGTTAGGTGAAGTTTCCCATGGGAAAGATGCTCGTTAGAGAGTTTCCTTATCTGACTGACCCTGATAGCCCTTCATCTCAGGACAGTTGGTCCCTACTCCCTTCCTCCCTAAGACCGCTGTGTGATACCCTTACAGTCTAAAGTCACCTGTTTCTACAGTGGCTCTTGACTGATTGCACTCTGTATGTCTGTATGACCCTTTGCAAAGAATAAAACCTTTAAAAGACGTCGAGATCGAATTCTTTATTTCAGAAGACTCACTAAAGGTTTCATTTCCATTTCAGACTCTAGTTGGTTGATTCAGAATACATTTGGTATTGTTGTTCGAGCTATTAGCAGCTGTTGTGTTCACTAGCACAAGTAAGGCTGAGGGTAATGGTGTGTGAAATGTGAGGCAGTGACTGTTAACAACACCACTGTCAAGAAAAGTGACATGAAATTATTTTTACACTCAGGAAAAATACTATTGTAAAAATAAAGACTTTTGAAAAAGGGTTTGTTTAAATTTTGCAACACTTTGAAAATGTCTTAAATTATTACAGTCTTAGTATATTTTACAGTTACATTTTTATCTTCTTTAATGATCAAATCTTCCTGACGTCTCAAATCTGAATAAAGTTTTAAACAAATAACACAGGACGTAGAAATATAACATTTGTTTCATGTCTCTTTCTCTGTTGTTCAGGTTCGCAAAGTGGTGATGGACACGATGAAGAACATTCACCCGATCTACAACATCAAGGTACGTTCAAACTGCTGACAGGAACTGCCGCTTTCTGCCAGGCCTCAGCTCAAAAACAATATCACAGGAAACAGATGTTTGGACAGACTGCATTCATGCCCAATGAAGAGGTTTTCCATCCTTGTTCTTGATCTCCTGACTGAAACACGTCTCTCTGGGTTTGTACGCCAAGGCTGGCTCGACCTGGAGCTGAGGGCATGAAGGAGTCACAGACGCTCTGTAGCAGCCATTCTGTTTCACATATGTCATGGCATCTGCATCAGCTACTAGCATAACACAACCAAATCCCCAAACCAACTGCCATGGTTGTGTTGCATTGTGGGTTATGTAGGTTTGGCAAGGAACAGAAATGCATGGAATAAAAAAATATATTATTTCTGGTTCTGTTGCATTGATTGAAACTCTCCATTGTGAGTGCTAATGTTACAGGAGTACTCTTGCAGCTACTGTCAATCTGGTGACGTGGCCTAAACTTATTTTAGGAACGAAGTCCCTGGTTTAATGTTTTAAAAGGAGTTTTGTCATATTATTTTATTTAAACAACAAAAAAATCATTGAAAATCTGAAGACCGTTGTTTTGTCAGATAGTTTTTATAAGGCAGGATTCAGTCTTGGGAGGTTAATGGCAGGTTTGATTATTAAGATTTGAACAGTTAACAAAAAAAATCTTATTACCACTTAATCAATGTGATATTCAATACTGTACCACGTTTGTTTTACTTCTACCACCCCATTCCAAACTGCGTGACGGCTGGAACCCTCAGACACTGATGATCAAACGGGAGCTGTCCAAAGACCCCGACTTGCGGATGCAGAGCTGGGAGCGCTTCCTGCCCAAGTTCCGCCACAAGAACCTGGCCAAGCGCAGGGAGCCCAAGAAGAAGAGCGTGAAGAAGGAGTACACACCGTTCCCTCCGTCACAGCCAGAGAGCCAGGTCAGACGTTTGCACATTTATCTGAACATTTAGCGCTGAAATACTGCCTTGATATTTCCTATAGAGAACACAGTAGCCTTCAAGCACTGAAGCTATAACATCTAATTTAAAAGAGGCTTTAGTTATTGGACAGATTTGCTCATTGAGACTATTTATTTCAACATTTTAACTCTGTGGATAATCTTTGAAGGTTGACAAGGAGCTGGCCACAGGAGAATTCTTCCTTCGTGAAAGTGTGAAAAAGAGGAAGAAGATGGAAGAGATCAAGGTGAGCACTGGATCCATCTCCTGCTGGGAGCCTGGAGGCCACATTTTGCGTGTCTCTGGAAAATAGTGCAGAAACTCACCCTGAAATGGAAGGAAGTGGATGAGTTGCATCACATTTTGAGAACTCTGGCAATTGTGTGAGTGTCATTTTTACTCTTTCTCAGGTGAAACAAGCAGAAGCACTGACCAAGAAGCAGGAAGAGAGGAACAAAGCTTTCATTCCTCCCAAAGAGAAGCCTTTAATGAAGAAGACCACTAAAGGTAGAACTGAAGGAACAAACCTGAGAACAAAGTAAAAAAAAATGTCTGAAAGTGTGCACTGTGAGAGTACAGCTAACCTCCGTCTCACCCTTGTTGACCTTGTTTCCATCACAGCTCCTACAGAAGGCAAGCTGGACATCGAAGCCATTAAAGAGAAGGTGAAAAAAGCAAAAACCAAGAAACTGGGCGCTCCACCAGTGAACCCAGCTCCTCCCACCAGCAGCAGCACCACCAACAGAAAGAAAAAGAACAAAACAAAAAACAAAGGCTAACCACAGGCTGTTGTCATGTTAATCATGTGATATGGTATGTGTTGGCCAAAATAAGGACTCAGGAAGATGTGACGTCAGACATCCAGTGTGTGCGTGCTGGGATCAAAATGAAATCTGTCAGACTGTCATGGAAGTTTATATTGAACTCCTTTTGTTGGGAGGTTTTCCTGTTCATATTACATTGTAGAATTTCTGGAGACCACTTCTCAGTCAATGGAGATGAACAGACTGCTGTTCATTTTCCTCTCGTCTTCTAACTATTTTGATAGACTGTCCAGATTTTGCGTAGTCAGTATTTATGTTTCACTATAATTTTCTCCTTCCTTTATTCTGATGTGTTCAGGAGAAGGCAGACTCAAATGTAAAATTAAAGGCAGATTTTTAACAAAATGTTTTGTAGCTTTGCTTAATTCCTTTTGGTGAAGGAAACATTTTCCCAGCAGCTTTGTTGTAGAGGTACAGTATAGTGATTTAACACCTCATGACACAGGTTAATAGTCCACATTCATGGGTGGTTTTTAAAGCCCTCTAAAAAGTTAATATTATCCTACTTTTCACATTGATTTCATTGCAAAGATCAGCTGATTTTACTCACAGAGCTTAAATCAGATGTAGTTGGCGTGATTAACTGGATGAGCAGACTTTCTTTTCCTTTTTTTGCTTCTAGTTGAGTGACTTATTTTAAGCCAACTCATTTTCTACTTCTTACTGTTGTCTGTTTGGAGGTTTGCGACTCACCACTAAAGGAAAAAGCGCTGACAGAGAACTTTCAGTTCAGTTCTTCACAATGGATTGAAAAAAAATATAATTTTCTGTGGTTGACTTTCAACAAATGTATCAAAAACAGTCGGTCAGTGATCACTAAACTATTTCACTCCTCTCCCATTCATATACAAAAACACCTGCCAAGCAGTCATCCTTTCTCTGATTATATTTGTGAGGAGCTCATTACAATGAGAAGCGATCTGATACACTATTACAATATTTTTACATAACAGTGTTTTCAAACAATAAAAGAAAACATAACATAGCTTGTCCATAACTACAACAAAAACAATACAAATCAACTACTATGGCTTGATCAGGTGGCATTTTACACAAGATATCAAATGAAGTACTCTATTGGCATCACTTTAAAGGTACTGGTTTTGGTATTAGAAATGTAAAAGTTTTAATGATCCCCAGCCCCAGATTTGGTACTGAGGTGCCTCCCGTTCATCTTGATCATCTTTTGAGATGTTTCTATAAATTGATTTGAGTCCAACTGTGGTGCAGCTTTAACTTGTACACCACTGCAGTAAAATCACTGTTGACATTTTGTTCACTTTAGTTTTCTTTCCCAAATCTGAGGTTTAGTTGGTTGCTTGTTTCCTGTCTGATGGTTTGAAACTGCGGCTTGCACTTGTTGCTTAACAAACATGGTGGTGGGTAGAATGTGTTTACTTGTTTGACAGTTTATGTACAGCTCTGCTAGGACCTGAAAGGTGTCTATAGACAAAAAAAAAATTTAATTAAACTTGAATCATCATCATAATACTGACTGAATTAGTCCATGTCCATTCAGGTCACCACAGGTGGTCTATTCATAACAGAAGACATCGGGGTAATAGTGATGGACTGCATATGTTGTGATGAAGGTGAAGAGTATGCCGATGGGACGGGCGACCAGAATAGACACGTAGTTGGAGCCTGAGGTAGCCAGGAGAGGATCCCAGTCTGGGGTCCAGCTGTAGCCTGGAAAAACAAAAGAAGTTGGACAGGGTGACTTCTGTGGAATGTAGCGATCACTTCTTCACTAACACCGTGTTGGACAACAGAAGTTTTTTGTTTTAAATTTTATAACTTAGTTGGATTTGACTGTTTCAAACCGTATGTTCCAGCTTTCTGTGACTTACTTTTCTGTGAATCTCGTTCTTGGTTACCTGTAAAGACATGAAGACACATTAGAGATGCC
>JAPMOB010250714.1:0-12873 GCA_029875015.1 Lepomis gibbosus | reverse complement strand
GTGTGTGTGTGTGTGTGTGTGTGTGTGTGTGTGTGTGTGTGTGTGTTTCAGAGGGCGTGTGGGTTGGTGGTCCAGAGCCAGAGGTGAGCTGAAGCACATGTTTTCTTCATCCTTCTTATTATTCCCACTGTCTGATCCTTTTGTCATTTCCTCTGCTCTGCTCCTGATAATCCACACTGCTAGTCTTGATTTGCAATTCATATATGACAAATTACACATTGTCCTCTCGGGTTGTTTTATTTTACCCCAGCATGCAATGTGCATTTGTTCCTCTCTGTTGTCTTCTGTCTGGCTACCTTATTAGCTTCTTTTGTATGATGAAAACATTCAACACTGAATACATGCATCATTAGCCTCTCTGTGTTATTTTAATGTTACAGTCATGCATCAAGAGTCTTGAGAACTGTAGTGGAAGCAGGGAACAAATGTTCCTATTGAACCAAAGAGTCATATGGTGAAGCATTCAATCCCCTTGTGGCAAGTGGAATGATATCCCATGATTGTCTTTCTATCTTCAGTGAAGAGAGACCACATGTCTGTGTGCAAGAGAGAGAGCTAGTAAGGCAGTTGCACTGCATGGCCAGTCACATTTGACAGCACATCTATCTCAAACTCCACCCCTCCTCTCCTGCAGCTCCTAATTCCCCCCGGGGGCCGATGATGGTGTCACCCAGCTCTCAGCAGTATACAGTCAGATCATTTTTGGTGCTATGGCTGTTATTTACTGAGCCAATCGCTCTCTGCTGATGACTTCGCAGCCACAGCAGTCCATAAAGCATAAATCATTTATGAGTGAGATCACTGCACCACAGCAGCCACCTCCCCCACCATGCTTCCCCACTACCCTCTCCACCCACATACAGATATCCATAAACACACAGCGTTGTAATAGACAGTAAATCTTGACTAGTCATTTAAATCCCCCCGTCTTCCCACAATACCCACCATCATCATTGCCATACCGCAGGAAGCTCTACCTGAAGCCTAGAGCATCAAATACTTTACAAGGACACAACATTTAAATTAAGTCGACATTCGTTTGTTTTATTACTTCACTCTCATCTTGAGGTTCCTATGACCCCACTGTTGTGATTATATCTTGAACCTTGTTCAACCACTTGCTCCATAAGTGTCTGATCAGATAGTGTATTCCCAGGCCATTCCCATTCCCAAAGCCATTAAGGCACTTCACTCAGGGCTAAATGCATAGATGACCTCCAGCCGTGCCCACTGCTCCCTATTCAGGTCAATCAAAACAGGGCTTTTAGTAGTCTCCACAGAGATCATATACAGCGCTCTGCCTCTTTAGTCTGTACGCTTTAACAAACACCTATGTCCATTCCCACATATTCTCGACAGCAAGTAGCATGGAGAAATAGTGGAGTGTTCTCTTGACAAAAAACAGCTCTTGTGAGGTAAATTATTCAATTAAAAACAAGAAAATGTTCTTCTGTCAAGCAGGTAGCAGTTAGCATGTCTGCCCAGTATAGACCTTCTTCCTTTAGCTGAGTCAGACTCTAGGAAGTAGTTGTTATCCCTTCACTGTGATTAAACCTCATCTGCATCAACAGTGTAGCACCGCCATCAACGCTGTCAGCCCAATTTAGTTAAAAGGAGATGGCCTATGGCTGTCATTACTTTGGACAATTAGATTTTTACAGCAGCTGCTAATGAGGTTTGGTTCAAGGCTGGACCAAGAAGTAAAAGGATAAATTGAATACATGTAATTTAGTGTTTTTTAGTGAGCAGTAATTTAATGAATCCTTGGGGGAGCAGTTTTCATTAACATACCCCAGAGAAAATTACATAACAACTATGCAGTACCTACAATACACACTATATGTAACATAAAATACAGCTAAAATCAATCATTTATCTCACTAAAGAGCAAACCAATGCTGAATTAAACATCTCTCATGAAGGAGTTGTTTTTGTTGTGAGGCTCTGAATGAAGCATCGTTATTCATGTAGCGCTGAGCCAGTAGTAGGGAATTAATACCCTCTGTACAATTTTATAATAAAACCCTTCCCTTGGGAAATACACATTTATCATGCAGGAATGAATGTTGTAAATACCTCCCCAGAATAAATAAAGAGCCCATCAAGAGTTAAATTACAACAACAATGCAGAGTAAATCTCTATATAGGACATAAAGTTACAGTATACTGTACAGTGCTGGAAGTCTGCATACTTTCTCTTAAGCTACATTTCTAGTGAACTTATATACTGTTGGTTACTTACATGTCAGACGCTTGTTGTGGTTGGTTGACCCAGTCGACGACATGATCCAGTGGATGTGGGACTGGTTGAAGAGAGTGTTTTGCGTGTGTGTGGATTTTTTTTGTCCTCCTGTCAAGGCTCCAGGACAGGATGCTGGTGTGTGTAGTGACTGGTCATCTAGTCACTACACATCTCTTGCATCTCTTCACTTTGGCAATAGGTTTATTAAAGATAGTACATCCCTATAACACTTTATCTCTCTCCCCTCCCCTCTTCTCTTCTCTTTCTGCTAATCTGCTCTGCCTTTTGCTGTGTTCGGTCTCCCTCCCCCTTCTTTGAATGCCTTTACTCTTCTTTCTAGGTTTTCCCTCTCACTGCTTCACACTCTCATCTCGGCTGCCTCTGTGTGTCTCACAAACACAGACACACGCTCTCTTGTTCGCTCAGCAGGGTTGTAAGGAACTGTGCAGCTTAGAGACGAGGGGGAGAGTGATAGTGGGCTATTGCACTGTGGCCTGTACCAACTGGTGACAATGAGGGGGTCAAAAGGATCAGAAGGAGTATAGACTTTCTACAAAATATAGAGAAATATACCGGGATGAAACCCCTCCCATTTCAAACATCACTGCTGTGCATTCAGTTTTTGTATTTATTTATTCACTTTGTTGTAGGATGAAAGTGAGCTGTGATAAGACAAGAGTTACTGCATATTAATACATTGTCACAGCCTCTAACAGGGAAAGAAACAGAAATGTACATGACTGACTACAGTATTTGTTATATGTAATAAAACCTATGTGATGCTATGTAATGTTGTGTTACATCATGTCATGTTAATTGATTGTTTAACTGTGTTCGTTTATGCATTCATTATATTATTTGTCAGTACAATTTTCTAATAAGGTATGCTATATAAAATATTCATAGGGTTTAGCTTTTGTCCTTATTAAAAGAGTATCCTAGGAATTTAATATTGCCCTTCCATGAAGTTGTCTGTACTCACACCATCAGGCATTGCAGCAAAAAAGCCAGTCCTCCCATTCGTTTGAATTGGGGTAGTGCATTTGAGCTGCAGGGGATGCAGAAATAAACACATTGGTCCTGCAGCAATAAACTGAAACAGAATCAACTGAGAGATGTAAACTGACGTCAGACTAGTCAAACTGCCAACAGTCAACACAGATAGAGAGCTAGAAAGCCAGTGAATTAGAGAAATAAAGAGTTAAATGCTGATTGTATTCTAAAGCACACATAAATATGCCGACACTCCCGCCATCACACAGCCCCTGATTTAGTGTGAATAAAACCTCAGACTCTACAGCCATGCTCTGTGAGCTAACATGCTGACAGTGGCAAAGCTAAATGCAGGTATAATGTTAACTATATTTAACCATCATAGTTTAGCCTGTTAGTATGCAAGTAGTGGAGTACTGGACAAAGTTTGTCCTGATGATGGCACCAAAGTAAAATACAGAGGCTAACGTCATTAGAACTTAGAAGCCAGTGAGAAAAACAAAGTTCTGATCTAAATTGTTTTCTCTCCAGTGTATATGACATTAAGATTTTCCAGGATAACCTTTTAAAATTACTGTTTTTTTCTAGCTGTCTCTAACAGGTGGGAAAAAAGCTTTGGTAGGTGTAATTTTTTGTATTTTTCTTGTGTAATACTCATTTTGGCCACAAGAGGCTGAAGTGCAGAACTACCTCATGTTCTCAATAAGACTGAAAGCATTTGTGTTTTCTTCCAGAAGTTTTCATTTCTCCACGCACTCTACACATGTGTGCAAGTTATGTAACATTACTGTCATGTCTTTCTTTTGGGTAGAAATGTATTTTAATCTCTTCTTCACCTTGAAGAAAACATCAAAAATTTTTAGTCGTATTTAGAAAGTGAGTGGTGCACTTCAGCAATTTTACAAAAAAGAAAATTAGTCATTTAAAAATTATCCTGGCAAAAAAAGTCACCTGGCAAAACATTTTTAACCCACCTGTTTTATTTAAGAAAAACTCCCACTGGAAGTGTTGTAGAGGCCTGACTTACGTTGCCACGCCTCTTTTTGATATTTGTGCTTCTACAAGTAGGCTATGTAGTTAAATTTGTTTCTTTTTTGTCTGATTTAATTGGGTTTATCGGACCGGGATCGCTCTCCACGGCGAGAGTTTTGCCAAGACCCAGGTCTCTCTCACCACAACTCGTCTTCTCAAAGACGCCCTTCAAACGCTTCACGGGCCAGGGCAGAGCGGCCCAGGATTCAGAGGTGGCTGCAACAAGGTGTAGCAGTGGGATGAGAAGCTGGTACACCACTGGCTCCCCTCAAAAGTGATTCCCCACTGGCTGTCATCAAGCCTCTTTGCCACTCGTTTATATGAGTGCCATGGTATCAAACATAATGACCCCAAAGCTTTGTTTGGAACCAGGAGGTTTTCATGCACATGTTTTATACCCTGTTTTTGGCAAAGAAGAGATGGGCAGTTCTTTCCTTGCTGGTGGTTGTTTCTCAGACAGTTTTACAATTTTACAGTAATCTGTCCAATAATAATTAATAGTCAAGATATTTTATTCAAATTCAAAAATGTCAACCTCTTGGTGGTGCTAGAGGAACAGCTCACCAAAGTCAGTAGGATTCATCCTGATTGGGAACAGGATGTGATATATTTCATGTCAACCCTTTCAATAGTTGTTGAGAGATTTCAGTCTGGATCAAAGTGGTGGAGAGACTGATTGACACTGCCAACCACAGAGCCACACAGCTAGCCGTGCTAAAGAGCTGGATTCACCACTTTTAAGGACAGAGGGTGTCATATGCTATACAGATTCTAAATTTGTTATATGTGCTATTGGGCTATGTAAATTAAAATAACTTGACTTGACTTTCATAATTCCTTTCGACAGCGTCTTTATATTACACCATCCCTGTCGGGTAAATGTCCACTGTTTTAAAGCTCCACACCCACAGTCTGTAGCACAGGCTTACCATAAAATATTTGTATTCTGCAAGCCCCAACTGGGATAACCTTGATGAGATTATAAGGGATTCTTTTCTAAGCCGCTGAAGATATTGTACAACTCTTCACAGGCTGAGTGCTTCAGCATGAAGAGTAAACTGAATGATGTTATACATCATTCAGTTTACTCTTTAACTATTTACAAATCATTTATTATTTATTAAGTGTAATACTAAGCAATTAATATCTTTTGAGATCCCAGGTTGTGGAAAATCCATTTTCTCCAGCATTTCTTTGTTTTGTGCTTTTTTTGCTAGCACTTTAATTAATTAGGAGGAAACAATTACTTTTGCAGACTTGATATCTAATTAAAAGGTGAGAAACACATTGTCCTTTATTAATCACTAGAGGCTTGCTAGCTTTTGATGATGATGATTTTTATGTATTAATAGCAGCATAATATCCCTCTGCCCATGATATTTCTACCCATGAGACTTTGTAATAGTGAGTGCAGTGATTTAGGGTTGCATATAATAAAGATAATAAAATAACAATAAAAAGCATTACAGACATTCTTTTTTGTTTGCAAATCAAACAGATTCTTTTTGTTGGCTTTGCTAGAGGTTTTTAATGCATGAGTGAATGCAAGAGTGAACAAAAGCACCCATAAGCATGTAGTAACATGTAATTAAGCACACATGAACACGCCATTAAAAACACACATATTCCCACAAATACACACACCCAATGCACACCGTAACTGTCACCCATGGGGCGTTAATAGGCACTTAGCATCATGGACTCTAGATCGTCCTGACTCCCCCTTCCCTAAAAAGAGGTCTCTAACGGCCAATTACGTCACACTTAAGTTAGAGGAGGCTGCTCCAGTCTAACCACTAATATCATGGAAAACTCATTGCAGACTACATGAGGAGATAGAAAATTATTATGGGATATGATTCACGGCCTGTTCTTTCTCCATTGTGATGCTGTGGTCATCTATGAACTCTGAGATGATTAATATATTCTTTCACCACATTTCACAGGCAATCTATTTAGACCTAATCTGATTTGCATCAGATATCAGACTTGTTTATAACTGGGAGCACCACAAGTCAGCTATATCCTTCAGTCTTGATAGTAACTCATTTGACGATTGCATTCACTGCATAAACTGCCATATTACACATTACTGCATATATTTATTATTCTTATATTTTTATATACCATGTCAATTTAATATTTTTATATTTAGATATTTTATATTTATTGTTATGTACCAAATCCTCGGAGCAAATCACTCGCATTTGTAAACCTACCTGGCAAAAAATCTGATTCTGATTCTGATTTTCATTCTATTGACATTTCTCAAAGATGTGAGAGAACATAAAGGTGCATCTTTAAATGTTCCTTATTTTAACCTCATTCTCAAGACAATATTGGCATCTGCTGGTAAAGATTGTGTATTACACTTAGGGAGTGCCTCCTGTGCACCTTTGACTGGACAAGCACAATGATTCCTTCAATGAATTTCATCATTTATGTGACGGAACCATTAGTACTTGGCACCAATCTTAGGAAAATCATATATATTTCAGATGCACTGTTCTCTTGACCCAACAACAGATCAAGGGTGTGCTTTTGATTAGATATTTCTTTGGGAAATGAAACTGTTCCACAAGAAGCCACAGTCAGCAACTTTTCTTTTTTTTGGAAACACAATCAAAATCACATTTGTATCAAATTTGTATGTCATCTTTCAGATACTCCCAGGTTTAATTCATTCAGGTGAACAAAAGGGGATTTCCAGTGGCTGTTACACTGTGTTATTGTGTGTGCGTGTGCGTGCATGTGTATGCATGCGTGTGTGTGTGTGTATGTGTGTTGTGCCTGTTGCTCTTTCAGCTCTATCACTGCTGGCTTCCTCTTTGAAACTGTGTTGTCTCAATTTTCTGCAGCAGAGTCTCTGATGTGGCTTGTGAGTCATACTGTGGTAAATATACACATTTGCGCATGCACATATGCATGCACACACACATAAGAAAGAGTCACAGACAGATATATTCACATCTACACACACACACTATTCATGGTCACTACAGTTAGTATTCCCTTTGCCTTTTACATTACAGTTTTGGTTGAGCAATACGCAGTAAGCCTGCTGACATAAGCTGCTGGATTTTCTTACACAGCTAAGCCTGAGCGACAGACAAAAAAAAAGTTCTCATCTTCACTTCACATCTTCACAGCCGCACCAGACAGTAAAGTCAAAGCCATCAAAGTTTATTAAAAATATCACATTGTGGTGTATGGGGATATTCTGGGGGTCACCATGGCAACAGACATTCAAGTGCCAAATGCACGAAATGTGCACACCTGCCTCCCAGTGTTCCAACTTTTGCCTCTGAGCCATAGACAGTATCTAGGTGCTGTTTGCTAAATGTGGCAGGACAGAGAGGCGACAGTGGCAATGCCTTTGTTCTCAGAACGAGGAGCACACAGCTCTGTCAAGGTGTTAATTAGCCATTGTGAGACATGAAAGTTGTTAGGATTGTGCTTGCTTCTGCTGTGAGATGCACAACCTTTTGTGTGAAACAGCTTTGTCTTGCCAGACTCTGTAAAGAATGCAACATAGTGAGTGACAGCTACTTTGAAAGTAGCAATGCTTTATGAATACAGCCACCACATTCAGTACTCTCTGTTACAGCACATCTACCTGTTATGTCATTAAAACTTTCTGACAACACCAAGCTCACAATAATACGGCATGTCTCAGTTGTGATTTGTCTTCCAGCTGCTTTGGATATGTATGTCATAATCTATGATTCACTCAGTAAGGATTCAAATTTGAGATAATATCCCAGCTGTGAAGGTGTGCACATGGAATGATCAGTTTTGGGGTGAACATGATGGTTTGTGATGTCAGTTTTGCAAGCGCGTGCAGTGTTTTTCAGTGTCTAAATGAGATCTAGTGACTCATGTGGAGAAAACAGGCTGCTTGGACTGTGTGACTGACAGTATCGGTTTGACTCGTCATACCAAGCCTTGCCACTGATATACAGCAGTGAACTTAGTATTTTCTTGTGGATATTAGTCATTGTCAGATAATAAACCTAACCACACAGTAAATGGTTTGGGTGATCCTAAAGGCCAACTACATTTTGTGTTTCCTGTCCGTGGAAATGTCAGATGAAGTCTGTGTGACATTATGCATTTTGAGTGAACACAACAAAAAACCACAGCGTAGTCCATTGTAGGAAGGAGTTTACATTATGTGTAAGAAAACAGTGATTAAATCTGTGAATTCTACCATTAAGTAATTTCCTGTAAATACTTATAACATACTAATGAGAACCTATAAGAGGATTTGTTGGGGCACTACTGTAATGATAAGAGTTCAATAAATGTGCCAATATGTCACATTTTTTTAAATGGCTCTGTTATTTATGGCTGAGATTTCATCCCTAGGGTTTGTGTGTACAATAGTTCATGTTCAGAAATAACATAGCATTTGGATGTTTCTGTGGGCATGTGTGTGCGTGAATGTATGCATGAGTATGTGAGTCACGCACCACTATCCAGCCCCCTGGGCTTCGAGTTCTGATGCCCATCTTTCAGCTCCTCTACTGCACAGTGAACCCAGTGAACCTTCTGCTGTTTACACTCTCCCCCTCCTCCTGCTCGCTCCGTCTCTATTTATCTCTCTCACACACTCTCATGCTCATCTATTCTCCCTCCGTCTCTCTCTTACTTTTCTCTCTCCATCTCCCTCCAGCTCCCTCCAGTACATCTCTCTTTCTCACGCACTCACGCTCTCTTGTGTTCTTAGTCTTTTCTCTCGCAACCCATCCTCCGTCTGTCTTTATAACTGTGCCTCTGTGTATCTACCTCTGCAGATCAAGACTTATTCAGACTCCGACAGTCTCTAACTCTATAAGGTTCAGACAGACACTCAGGGTCTTTCTGTGTTAGGGTTGTCTCTTTTGGCATGTAGACGTGCGGCCAGATAAAGAGTCAGCAAAAAGCGAGTAGGTGACTGAGGGAGGACTGGATTGAGAGAAGCAAATGGAAAGAAAAGAATGGTGTTGGTGCTTTTCAGACATTCAAGCATGATACATGAGAGGAATCAGCATAGATATGATCCTAATTCCCAACCTCTACCTCCTCCCCAGTGCTGTCCTCTTTTTCCACATCCTCATCATCTCATCACCATCACTGTCCTACCAAGCACAAACACACTCATTCCATCAGGTTGCAGAAAGTCGAACAGCTGCTGTGTCTTCAGCCCTCTGCTGCCCACACCGAGCCCCTTCTGTCCATTACGACTTTCTCCAACAGCAGACTGCGAACAATGTGGCCTTTTTATCTGTTTGTGTCCATGTCTGTGTCAGCAAATCTCCTTTTTTTCATGAATGAGGAAGTGTGTGGATAATCCGGGAAGAAGATACAGGAGAGAGGGGACACTCGTATCAATTCTTCCAGGAAGTGTTACTTTGAGGTTGACGTAATGTTACCCCCCCCAAAAAAACAGTATATAATCTTTGGCTCCTGAGCCTTGAATTGCTTTGCTTGCAATTCTCTATCACATTGTGGAACTGAAACATGCTATTAATAATCCTGGTTACGTGTGAGTTGAGTGTGCATGTTGGGCATAGCCTGGAAGTCCATTGAGCTGTGTAGAGGAGTTAAGCGGAATGTACATTTACATCACATGGCATGCACCTCAAAATCTGCGGCAGAGAGCAGTTTGTCTCTGTGTGTATAGGTTTGCGTGTGTATTTGAAAAGTAAGGGACTGTGTGCAAGCTACAGCATGTAGCATGTGCACCCATGTGTGCGTGTGTGAGGATGCATACATAGTGTCAGATGGCTAACTGCAATCATGTATGAAAACAACATGTTTGCCACTTTAGAGCACGCCTGTTGCTTGATCATAAATTATGCTTATTTATTGGTCTAAAATAATGCTAATCAATGGGATTAATTGCGTTTATTTTATCACCATGTCATGGCTTTTCTCCCAGAGGCACAGCAACATTCCTGGCAGTGTTTCTTCACTTGGTGGCACACGGTGGGAACTCCAGGATTGGTCACAGATAGCACAGCACTGTAAACGGCTAATCGTGTATCAAACCAGCGGAGGAGAAAAAGCGCCTCCACTCCGTGTCTCATTCATTATTCACAGCCAGCAAATGAAGTTGGTACAGTGGGAGCAATCAATTATACATGAGAGAAGGTAGGAGGGAGAGAGAGAGAGAGAGAGAGAGAGAGAGATGAAGGGGATGGAGAGAGGCCTACCTTGCAGCAGAGCTTTAGCATGTCAGTGAACATCACAGTGACACTTGGCAACATGCATGCACAGAGTACAGAGGTCATGGATCCTCGAGGCCCAGAATTCTGCGAACAGAGCCTTAGAGAGAGAACTCTTAAGTATGCATGCATCTTTCACACCGCACCAATAGCGTTTATTTGATAATGACTCAATATGCTAACTTCGTAATCCCTCGGTTCACTTGTGTGTGCACTCGTGTTTTTCTATGGCTCACTGCTCAAACACAGTCATAGTGAAACTGCATTTGGTCGTTTCACAAATGTCGAGCAACAGTCATAGCGTCCTCTCAGTAGGTTACAGCTTGCTCCGAAACCAGGATACAAAATTGGTCCAGATGCAAATTTTAGAATTAACACACTCAGGGTCTATCTCTTCTGTGGTTGAGTCACACTGGCCTTTTGTCTGTCCTGTTCAGTCCTTGTAACTAGTCTATGTTACACATACTAGACCACACACAGATTTTCTAAGATAATTAAGTAGTGATTCTAGGAATTGGCATTCTTGTTGTTGATTTTACCTTCTTCAGTGAATGCAATTATTATTTGTAGAACTTGTTCATTTTGCCATCTTAAATTCTCTCTGATTGATCCCTTGTTCCTTTTGATACCATAATCTTTCTTAATCAGGGTGGGATGGCGCAATGGTTAAGACGCCCACCTTTGGTGTGAGAGACCCGGGTTCAATCCCCACTGTGTCCCTGAGCAAGACACTTAACCCCTACTTGCTCCAGAGGTGTGCGACCTCTGACATGTATAGCAATTGTAAGTCGCTTTGGATAAAAGCGTCAGATAAATGTAAGTAAAGGGATAGCTTTGATCACATATTTAATTTTTGGGACTTTCCTGGACAATCAAGCGCCCTGTTACCTCAAGTTGATGTTGATCTTCTTCTGTGCCAGTGAGCCACAGAGGCAGTTTCACAACTCCAACCTGTGGCACTTATTCCCCCATTTGCATTTATTGTGGGGCTGTCCCACACACACTCACACACACACCACTGAGAATTACTTTCTGTCCTTTCTCCACAGCTGTCCACAGCTGTATATGCAGTGGGTTTCAATGACCCTACATTGTTGTGATTGGAAAGCCTAACTCTGAAGCTGTAGAGTGCCTGTGGAATAGTTGTATCAATCTCTCTGTCACCTCACTATTCGTTAAATGTCAGATATTGGCTTCTGGAAACTGCTCTATGTATTTGGTGTTTGTGTGTTAGTGTGTGTGTGGGCAGAGAGGCTGTTTGATGTGAGTCAGATCCAAACCCAGGCTGGTTTCTCTCACATGTGTGTGGGACGCATCCAGATGGCTCCGCAGGACTGCACAAATGTCACTCTGATAATGAGACAACAGGGCCTGTTGAAATACAGGTAGCAGGGCTGTGGTGCATGCTTTTGCATGGTACACACACACACGCACACACACACACACACACACACACACACACACAGAGCAATGGGGAAAAATAAAGAAAGGGAGTAAGGTAGGCAGCCCTGAATGCAAAAAGAAAACAGGCAAAAGAATTGTCTGATCATGATTGCATACTTGGTCATGTGCCATTCCAGAAACATCTTTATCTCCAAGGCAGGTTATCAACTTCAGCAAGAAGTGATGGATGCAATATTATTCGTCCACTGACCTGTGCTAAATGACAACTTCACCTCCGTCCCTCTCCAGTCCTCAGGGGTCATCGCAGGTCGCCGCTCAGTTGCCATGGGAACAGGAGACACGGAGGAAAATTTTCCTGAGCACTAAACAGTGACACCTTATGCCATCTCCGACAGACTCGGCTGAGTTGCACATACAAGTGTGAAAGCAGGAGTGAGAAGTTGTTGTTTATTTAATTTTCTTACGAGTCACAAGAGTGGCCTGTCAACCCCGCTCTTTCACACTCTTTCTCTTTCTGTCTCCTGCATTAAAAACCAATTTTCACACGTACCCTTGTGGACATTTGCTCACACTTATTTTCTTTGTCTGCATCACTCCACTCGGTAGTTCTCTCGCACAATATATTCCTGTTATTTTGAACAGCAAAGCACAGGTGCAACCTTGTCTGTGTGTGTAAGTGAGATTGTATCTGTTATTGCAGCTCTCCAACTGCGGTGACCTAATGTAACTATTGCACCTCCATTGTCAACCCTCCAACAGCTCAGTCTGCCTCATGAGGTTACTGCACCTGTTTGTCTAACACGCACACAAACACACTTTATATATCGGCCCACAGTCGCAAATACTAATCCGCTGACACCATTATGATGCCAGGCACATGGTATGTATGTGTTCAGTGTGTTTGTGTTTGTGTTTGTGTGTGTGTGTGTGTGTGTGAGTGTGTGTGTGTGTGTGTGTGTGTGTGTGTGTGTGTGTGTGTGTGTGTGTGTGTGT
>JAPMOB010250713.1:1376-17542 GCA_029875015.1 Lepomis gibbosus | reverse complement strand
GTGTCAGTGTGTAACAGCAGCAGACGTGTCAGTGTAACAGACGTGTCAGTGTAACAGACGTGTCAGTGTGTAACAGCAGCAGACGTGTAACAGCAGCACAGATCCACATCTGCTGTGGTTTTGTCTCAGGTGCAGGCCACCACCACCGCCCAGCCAATCAAAGTTCCCCAGTTTGTCCCTCCTCCTAGACTGATGCCTCGACCCACCTTTCAGCCACAGGTGCGTCCCTGTAAGACCCGCCTTCAAACCCTAACCCCCTCAGATCAGTGTTTGTGGGCCCACATGAGGTGACTCGCTCACTCTCCAGCAGAGGGCAGGAGTGCACCAAAGCAAACACTCATGCCTTGCTCCGTGGCACTAAAACATTGTTTGCTCTGTGCTGCCTCTACTCATCTCTTCTCCTCTCGTTGTGCTTGTTTTTGATTTTCCTACTGACCTGTGAACGGGTTGTTTTCAAGGTTTCCTGCCTGTGAGCGTGTGTTTACCTTTTGTGGTGAGAGCTTGTTTTTTTTCCTGCAGCTTCTTGGTATTTTGTGTTTCTGGCTGTCGGTGTGTTGTAACCCTTTAAGTGGAAACGTGTCGGTGATGTTTGGTGCCACTGGGAGCTCTGACCAGTTCGATAGTGGGATTAATATCAGGAACAGCTGTTCTAGCACTTGGTAGGATTAGTACTTGGGTGTAGAAGCAACACCACTGCCGTTAGTAGTACATGCCCATAATAGTGGGAGCAATCAGATTGTTTTTTAAACTTTTATTTAGTTGCTTTAGTAGAACATAACCACAAAATAAACTAAAATAAACCAGGTAACCAGGGGCAGCAGACATAAAGTTAAGAGTTTCAGGTACATTGAACTGCTGGGATCACACGATATTTTTGTCCAAGAGAAACGTAAAGTAGAAAAAAATGAAGTAGATAATAGGACAGAGTGAGCATGTACTAAACATCTGATGTACTGAACCAGAGGAAGCTTAAAGCTCATTTTCATGCAGTCACAATAAAGAACAACATGATAATAAGTCGTGTGATAAATAAAGTCCACTCAAAGTGCATCACAGTTTCAGCCGTCATAGTGATGTAAGAACAGGAGCCTCAGTAGCAGGAAATTCACTGCACACACGAGTAGAGTAATAGTGGTGGTAGCACTACTAAGTTCAAGTAATAAAAGTGGAAGTACTTTTTCCTTAACGGAAAAGAGCCCTGCTCATGTTGGACAGACATTTTAATTGCATTTTGTGTCTGTTAAGAGGCACAAAGACACTCTTTATGTAAATGCCCCATATCTGCCCTTTTAGCTGAGTGGGAGCTCTGGGCATCAGCTGTAGCAGCTCCGTGTTGCAGCACCAATCCGGCTCGTGTTTTTTTCTGTAGACAGAACTCACAAAGGTATAACCATCAACATTTACTTAAAAATTGCCCAGAGTTCTCCTTTAAACTACAGTAAATTGTTCCAACAAGAACTTGCAGTAGAAAAATTGTGGAGGCGATGCAGCAGTGGATAAGATACATGCCTACAGAGTAGGAGACCTGGGTTTGATCCCCACTGTGACACGTCCACCAGCGTGTCCCTGAGCAAGACACTTAACCCCTCGTTGCTCCTTGACAGTTGTAAGTTGCTTTGGATAAAAGCGTCAGCTAAATGAATAAATGTGAATGTAAAAAAGTTTAAATATCTGACATTAAAACATGAGCAGGATCAAAAGAGCGAGTGTCTCCAACGTTAGCTTGTATTTTACTGGAAACCAGTCGCTCCCAGTTCATAGTTCCTCTGCTTGGTTAGTTTTTTGGGAGAAGCGTGTGACGGATATCTCTGTAAACTTGTGCAGATCTTGTGGAGATCCATGATTTTTAGTTTAGCATCAGTATCAGTACTTATGATTATTAGTCAGGTGACCCCAGGCGTCACCAGTCTACTTCAGAGGATTGTAACTGGGAGCAGGATCATGAGGAAAACAGCAGATAGAGCAGTTAGTGGTATTCGTACTGGAGCTGGGTTGTAAGTACTAAAACAAGTCAGTCTGAGACAGAGCTCCACAGTGGCGTTGCCTAGCAGCGTCAGCTCCTTTTCTGATTGGTTGTCTGTTGTCACCAGGTCAGGCCAAAACCGGCCACACCCACCAACGTCCCCATCGCCCCGGCCCCTCCCCCGCCCATGATGGCGGCCCCCCAGCTGCTCCAGAGGCCCGTCATGCTGGCCACCAAGCTGTCGTCCTCGCTGACCTCTGCGGCTCCCATCCACCAGGTCCGTATCGTTAACGGGCAGCCCTGCGGTAAGACCGGCGCCACCCCGCTGACGGGCATCGTCATCACCACGCCGGTCTCCGCCGCCCCCACCCGCCTCGCCAGCCCCGCCCCTACTCCGACCCCGGCTCCCGCCCAGCCGATCCAGATCAGCAGCCTGACCACTGAGCCCAAGGTGAGAGTTCTACCTGTCCTGCAGTGTGACCACACGAAGCCGTCAGACGGATTTTATCTCTCTCAGACTCTTTGATTTTTAAACCTCTGAAAGCCTGGCACCATTCACGCCGGTCCCATACACAACGTGGATTTTAAATTCCCATCGCGTTTATCGTGTAACTTTGACCGCTGGATTACTCGTACAAGTGTTCACACACAACGCCATAACACAAATAAAAACAACCTGCCGTTGCTACAGCTGCATGAACCCAAAACAAACATTCAGCTGTGATTTAGTTTCAATAAACGGATCAAACTGGTGCTGAAATAACGACATCATGAAGCTGATTTGTTAAACCTTTGAATTCACGCTTGGTCGGGTCTGTCAGCAGGTCGACACGCAAACAACTGTAAAAATGTTCTGATCGATCAGGCTAAGCTACGCTAACTTCTTTCATAGTAAAGTACAACAACAGCTGGAATCCAGTAACAGACAGGTATTTTCTGAACTCACAGGTAGCTCGGCTTCCTCCTGTCGTGTCGCTCTGTATAAATATGAAGTCGTCCCTCAGAGCTCTGCAGCCGCAGTAACAACAGTGTGAAACACGGCAGCTCACTGCTGAGAAGCTCCAGTGAAGAGAAATCAAAGTTTTAACCTTAAGAACGTAACGGCTCCGTCATCAGAATCTGACTGCATGTGTTCGTCTGTCCAAAGCTCCGGCGCCGCCCGCCTCTCTCCTGCAGAGCTTCCTGTAGCGACACAGCGTAACGTGCACGTCATGCTCGAGGAAGCTGCGCACTTCGCACGGCCTCCAGCGTGTCCAGTGGGCCGTAATGCAACAGTCTCTGTAGGAGCTGTGATATAATATCTGATATGAAAATGTAACTTTATAATTTCCAGAACTTAAACACATAATAATTCTAATGATAAACAATAAACTGTCCAAAACAATAGGAAGCCTCAGAGGAAAATAATTTAACCCTCACACTCGCAGCTAAATCTACTTTATTGATTTTATTTTCTACTTTTCTTTTTACAGCAGATTACAGATCAGCTTATCAGATCAGCCATCAGCCTGTCTGACGTACGGCTGGACAATAAAAATTCAGTATTATTGTTTTTGTAATGATCAGATTCTCATCTTAGAAGTTGAAACTGGAAATAAAGCAAATTATTTGTTTCTCACTGTGTTCATCAGTTTGACTCTCATGTTTCTAAACATGTGCAAACTTATTGGCACCATTTTTGTCTCGTAGTCGTCTGTAGATCTCATGTTCAGACTCCGTCCGTCGCACAGTACCGTCTGACTTCCTGTCTGTGGCTCTCGGCTCATTGGTTCCTCTCTCCTCTCGGCAGACTGTTAAACCCGAGCAGAAGGCCGTCGTCAGCCACCCGTCCTCCTCCACTCCTCCGCTGTCTCCTCCCGCCAGACCCAAGAAAGAGGAGAGCCCAGAGGTACTGCAGACTGATGCATGATGGGATTCAGCGTCGCTGGCGGTTCTGGCGATTAACTCTTTCATTTCTCTCCTTTAGAAACTGGCCTTCATGGTGTCCTTGGGTCTCGTAACACACGACCACTTGGAAGGTGAGTGAGTGTTTGGTAACCGGAGGATCGTCCAGATGCTGGAGGTTTCTGCATTGACGCTTTCTGTTCTGTTCTGATTGTAGAAATTCAGAGCAAAAGGCAGGAGAGGAAGAGAAGAACGACGGCCAACCCGGTGTACAGCGGCGCCGTGTTTGAACCCGAGGTACGAGCTGATAAATCAGCGAGCGAATCGGCCGATACGAGCACATTTAAAAACAAGCAACAGACAATCAGATGAAACACGAAGCAACAGGACAGAGAGGAGTAATATGATAACTCAGCATCTGTGTTTCTAACAGCCGACGGATGACAAATAAAAAATAGATGACAAATATCAGAATCAGTATCGGTCTAAAAAATTCGGTCGGCGGTCGGCAGGGCTCGACATTAACACCCGCCGGGTGGATTTCAGCTGCGGCGGGTTACCGTCCCTCCCAGCAGCCTCTGTGGCCTGTTGCAGCCTTTTCAAACTACATCTGAAATAAACAAACTGCACTGAAGCACCTGCACGTGGTGTTTGTGTGTGTATATAATACATGTATTTTTTAACACATCACTTCTTTACTGAAATGTACGGGGTCGATTGATCTGATGTAGTTTGTATGATGCTTTGACAGTGTTGTTTCACATTCATGCCAATAAAGCTAATTTGAATTAAACTCCAGCCCGCTTCCACACAGACACACGTGACGTCAAAAGACAAAGTGAATAAATGAATAATTCCTTCAGTTTGATCATTAGTCAGATCTGAAAAGAAACCAAATCAAATGGATTAAGTAAATAATTAGTCTTTTTGCCACTTTTGTTTCAGAGGAAAAAGAGTGCAGTGAGTTACCTGAACAGCCCTCTGCACCAGGGGACCAGGAAGAGAGGTCTGTATGAAATACTGATCCACAGGTCAAAGACCAGAAACAGTAAGAGGGACGGGGAAAGATATAGAATCAGGTAGAGACGCAGCAGAGCCGTGAAATACAGGTAAATGACAGAAGGAGAAATATGTCGGGAGGGAAGGATGTGAATGTAGAAAAGTGTGCAGTGTTATTGAGGCTGGAGAGATCCAGTCCAGCAGAGACTAAAATCTGACTCAGTACTAATAACACGCTGTTTAACAAGTCTTCCCTCTTTCCTGCTTTCTGTTTCCTGTCGCTTCAGCCGGGTTTAATGTCTAAAGCCGGATTTAAATTTGTCTGTCAGGCTCAAAGAGTTTCAGCTCGGGCTGCTTCAGGATTCTTAACAAAGAGCGTCGGCCCCTCCCAGGGGGCCTCCACTGAGGCCATTTAATAAAGATTTAATGAGCGGACATGTTCAGTGCAGGCAGATGTGATGATCATCCTAAATTTAATATTTTTCAGACAAAACTAAACCAGTTTTTTGGACTTTTCAGAGATTTTAATGGAAACGTGATGTAAATAATCACAAGCTGCAGCCCGAACTGAAGCCAACAGGAAATCTGTACTCGATCACCTCGATGAAGAAGTTTAAATCCGGGTTGAACCTTCACACCTGTTCTTTTCCCTGGGAATTGTCGAAAGGCATCCTGGGAAGTGTAGGAATTACTAGAAAATATCTAATTGTGATTATTTCGTCGGATATTTCAAATTGCAATTTGATTTCCAGTACTGGAGAGAATTATTATATTAAATTCACTAAGTATTATTATTATGTACTATTATTATAGACGTGCAGCTCATTAAAAATGCTCTTTTCACACATCAGCTTTAGTAAATATTTCCTTCCCGTGATTTGAAAAACCGCAGCAGCTCACATTGTGATTCTGACAGAATGTGGATTCATCTTATTTAGTACTTAAAGCAGAGGCACCGGGTCGGGTTGAGTCCTCACAGATTCCCCCCTGAACTACGTGTTGTTGAAGATCACAAGTTACCGATGTGAAGGAAAGAGACCGGAGACGTCGGAGCGGCTTCAGCTCAGCGGACTGAAAGCTGAGTGGCTCTCGGTCGCACGACTCTAATAAATAACGCGACTAACGTGAATCAGATCTAATTACTTCACACCTAAAATCGACTCCAACCACTTTCCAGGCTGTTTTTAATGAATGAGGTTTAACATCTCAGCACAACCTCCCTCTGACTTCAGGTGTTCTCAGGAGAAAAGACTGAAAGTTGTCTCTGTGTCAGACGTTCTCGCTGCAGAAGCTTCAGCGTGTGCCGTCATCGGAGGGCTGCGAGCCGCCGAGCTCGTGTGTTTGGGGGGTTCAGAAACACCGGGGCAGTTTACAGGGGTCAGATAAAGACCTTTGTTTTCTTTCACATCAAACGTTCATAAATGATAAGGAAGTAAGAAATAATACGTATGTTTTTGTAACATTCACATGTTGATAGTCGTTTTAAAAAACAGTCTTTAATTTGTTAGAATAAATCAACTCAAATATCAAACAGTCAACTACGAGCGTGAGAATCGGACCAAACTCCGGACACTCGGCACATTTGGCCTGTAAAAAAAGTTTGAAGACTTTGAAACGACGTGAGAGGGGCGTTCCACCAAAATGACCCTGATGATGTCGCTGTGATGTCATCGGGGCTCTGAGCACCTCTGCCGCTCACATGTGGACCGATACAATCTGCCTTGTGGGCAGCAGCTTAAAGCGAGACGCTGCAGGTGGACTTTAACTAACAGGTGTCACCATGAAACCGTCCTGGTTGATCATCACATTAAGGCCGGTTTGCACAGGTTTTCTGAAATGTTATGTTTAAATATGCAAATGAGGCAGTATCTAATCAAATATGCGCTATTTTGCATCTATTTCGAGAACTGAAGTCTGTAAGTGGCTCCTTCTCCTCGTATTAAAGAGACGAAGCCGACCTCACCGAGATGGCGGCCCGCCAGACGTCTCTGTTGACACAAAGCGCCCACAAAGCGAACATCGATTACGCCCCCCCCGTATCGAGTCGGTCTGCTCCCATGTGTTAACTAAGGAAATATTTAAAGTGTCCAACACTCTTAAGTAAATTCCTGAGCTAAGGAGAAATGAAGGCTTAAGTGTCAAACTTAAGAAAAATCTTTTTTTGTGCAGCCGGCCCCTGGATTTTAACTAGTGAATAAAACTAATTGACATGCGTGTGGGGGGTGGGGGGGGGGTGGGCGTGACCTGAGCGTTTCTAAACCCCGCCTACTGCCCCGGTGACACACACGAACCCGGACAGGTGTGTTAACGTCTGACACAGACGCGTGCAGTAGGTCGTAGTAGTGCTCGGCTTCAGCTCGCACGGAGCCAGTCTCCTGCACTAACACTGCTGTCTGTGCTTCTGACTCCTCCTCTTCCTCCCTTACCGCTCCCCTGTCTCATGCTAGCCAACGAAGACTCCCTTTCCAAGGTATGTCATACAGACTGTTTGTTTTTGTTTTCTTCCCCCCTCTCCATCTTTCTTTTTTCTTTGTTTTCCGTCTTTTGTTGTCTGTCTCATTTCACCCAGGTCGCCCACCCAAATACAGCAGCGTCCCGGAGCTGGGCAGCCTCACCCCGACCTCCCCCTCCAGCCCCGTCCATCCCCTCCCCCTGCCCAGCCCCGGCTCTGGGGATGTAAGTAACGATGGGGGAGACGGACAGTTCAGAGGGTCGGACACCCGCTCACACACAGTCCTATTGGCCCAGTAGCTCTGTCACTCATTTGCACCCTGAGACCTCCACACACATTTCCATCAGTTTGTTGTCTCCATGTGAAAACCATCAGTCATCAGTTTTACTCTCAGCCTTACAAAGTGAACAGAGTCCTGTAGCGCAGAGCATCCATGAATAACCCAGAACACATTCTAACTCCCACATGTCCAGTAACGTCTCTGTGGGCTCACTTATTTAACACACCATGTCCATTAGACGCTGAAACCAGGCCGACTGTAAACTAAACCAGATCACGGCGCCTCCCCCTGCCTTGGCTCTCCACAGATGGTTGGTGGGGCTCAGTTGGGCGGGGAAACTGATTGGTCCAATTCTTCCTCACAGGGAGACATCCATGAGGATTTCTGCACTGTGTGCAGACGCAGTGGCCAGTTGCTCATGTGCGACACGTGTTCTCGTGTTTATCACCTGGACTGCCTGGATCCACCCCTGAAAACCATTCCTAAAGGCATGTGGATCTGTCCAAAATGTCAAGATCAGGTAACCGCAGCAGCCGTGACTGATCCTGAGTCAGGGGGAAGGGGGTACCGCAGTCCAGAGAGGGGCCGCTCAGGCCCAGTAGCTGTACTTGACTGTAAAACTGCTTCTGCCACACTGTCCTGAACTTTAGGACTGTTCAATCCTTTGTAAGCATATACATGATGCAGTATTGTTTCCTGTGCTTCTGTCCCATCCATTGTGTCAGTAAAGATTGGCATCTCACACCCATTCACCCCATTGCTTGTCCCTTTTCCGGCCTCACCGCAGGGTGGCGGCTAAATTTGTCCTCCTCAAAATGTGTTCTGAGTCTCGGCGTCTGTGACAACTCCGAGCTTCTCTCTGCAGATCCTGAAGAAAGAAGAAGCCATTCCCTGGCCCGGCACGCTGGCTATCGTTCATTCCTACATCGCTTACAAAGAAGGTGACGTTAGATTATTTTCTTCTCTCTGCCGGGGAGACGCAGACGGTGCGGCGGTGACGTGAACTGTTGTGTTTTGTCGCTGCAGCTAAAGAAGAGGAGAAACAGAAGCTGATGAAATGGAGCTCTGAGCTGAAACTGGAGCGAGAGCAGCTGGAGCAGAGAGTCAAACAGCTCAGCAACTCCATAACGGTAAGAAACGTTCTGTTTGGGTCCTGGTTTCAGGTCCATAAAACACCCCGATTCACTAAACTCAACAAATCATTATTAACATTAGTTCCACCAAATCAGCGTTCAGTTCAGGGGCCGCAGACCACGTGAATCGATGAGCCGATTGGTTGTCAATAATTAAATGAATCCCCAAATATTTTGATAACAGACTAATGGCTTCAATCATTTTTCAAGTTAAAGCTGTTTTTCTGTCCTCCAGGTCCACCTCAGGTTCAGAGACGCATCTTTGTGTCGTTAACAAAAACTAAAGAAAACCATCTGTTTAAAAAATATTGTCATTAACCTGAAATAAAAATAAAGGTGAAGCTTTACAAAAAACAGAACTGACTGAAACTGGATATGAAATCTAGCTTCCTTTAGACCCAGTGCTTGAAGTGGGCCGGAACGCCCCGGTACGCAGAACGGGCACCTCCACATTTTACTCTTTGGCTTACCGGGGCTTCCCGACGCTCACCTGTTCCCCGTCTCTCTGCCGAGCGGGAAGAGAAGCTCGGTGCCTTTGAAGCAGCCGTGTGCTGAATGAAGCTCGTCAATGTCGTGAACCGACCAATCACAGCCTGGATGGGGCGGGACATTTAAAAACGTTTAAGACGCTGAGGACAGGTCAGAATCAGACTGTCTCCATCACCTTTTTGAAAACATGCGATGCAACTGAAATGTAGAAGAAACAGATGTGCACTGTCCAAAAGCTGATCACTGAATTATGTCCCATTATATTTTTATTTTCTTTATTTATTCATTAGTTTATTTGACAGGGACAGTGTACATGAATTAACGTTGCTGCAAATGAGGCCGAATTAGCCAAAAGGCTGTTTTTCATCCGCTGTCCCAGGACAGATCTTTTAAATTTGTCACGTGTGTAATGTTTTAATATTTACTGGTTTGATCTTGCAGTTGAGGATTTGGGGGGGGGCATCATGGCGGCAAAAGTTCGGGACAAAGTCTCACAGACTAAAACTCAACGCTGCTTTAAATAATCGCTTCGCTGGGCGTCGTTTGCCGTGGCGAGTACAGAGGGTAGCGAGGAAAGATCAGCTGCTCCTGAACGGCCGTCGGATGAATGTCTGGCATCGTCAGGCTCTCGCACAGGTGGAGGAGAACCACAGGTGGATTCCCCACGATCGCTGCCTTTTTCGCCACAGCGCCTGCGTAAAGTGGTGAACGGCGTTTGAAAGTGCCATGGCAACGCTCGCTTTCAAGTTTGTAACAGTCTGTACAGTAAAACGTTTACCTGCAGTTCTTTGTGCAGCACGCCGTGCTGTCCACATCTTCCCAGCTCCCCGCTCCATAAACACCAGCGTCTCAGCCCTGTTTTACGCCAACAAACAAACTTGTACCTCCCTCGGAGCGTTCAAAGAAATCTTTATTGGCTATTGTCAACAGTCAGAACGGTGCGCAGGGGCCCGCAGGCTGTCTGGGGCCAGACGCTCGTACAGAGCGAGTGTGGCCCGGCTTCAAATTAGAACTTACTCCCTGATGATCTCGTTGTGTGTTGGCCTCCAGTGGTTTGTCTTCTGGCCTCGCTGATGTTCAGGTTTACTCCAGCAGGAGGTGACGTTTGTTTTACATTCATTCTTTTATCCAAAGCCACTTACAGCTGCTCTACATGTCAGAGGTCGCACGCCTCCGGAGCAACGAGGGGTTAAGTGTCTTGCTCAGGGACACGATGGTGGATGGGTCACCCGGGTCAATGGGATTGAATCGGGTCTCTCACACCAAAGGCATGTGTCTTATCCACTGCGCCATCGCCTCCCCTGTTGGGTGTAGTTATAAGTGTAACAGCACATCTCTGACCACAGCCGACACATCGGACGCTGTCGCCTCAAAACGTTTGTGTTTCTCTTTTCAGCCCACAAAATGCCGTTTTAACTCTTTATTGAATCTTTTGGTTACAGAATTAAACTAAACCAAACAGATTCAAGGACATTCAGATTAGACTGTATTGCAGAGTCGTGTCTCTCGAGGAGCTCACTGAGTCGTTCCCTGAGTGACATGTGGTGTCTTGTCTAAGCCTGATGTTCTTCTCCCTTCAGAAATGCATGGAGACCAAAAACACCATCCTGGCCCGTCAGAAGGACATGCAGCTCTCCCTGGAGAAAGTCAAACATCTGATTCGCCTCATCCAAGCCTTCAATTTCAACCAAGCCCTGGCAGAGACAGAGGGCAAGGACGGCGGTGCCAGAGTCCAGGACGGTGCCGAAGGAGCCGTCGGCTCCGAAGCTGCACCGGAAGCCGGCTCTGCAGAGAAAGCGAAGGCCGGGAGCTCCTCGGCCGGCGGTGGCGGCGGCGGCGGGAACGACAAACAAGAGGAGCGCGGGACCACAGGGAACGACCAGACGACAGGAGCGGCGGGAGGAGACTCCGGCTGCCAGGCTGTCCTAGAAGACGGCGTAGTCCTAACAGCAGATGACGGCCCCGGCGTAGGGGCGGGGGGTAAGGCCGGGCCTGGTGTCGGGGCGGGGGGAGGGGGTGACACGGGGACCGGTCTCCAGGCGGAGGTTGGGACCAAGCCTGAGACTGAGGCAGCTCTGGCGCTTGACATTCCCGCTTTCTCAGTGGTCGCGACTGTTGCCACCACCAACGGCACGGCCGAGTCGGCGTGCCCCGACCGTAGCCCCGCAGGAGGCTGCGCCGCCACCAACTCTGAGAACAAGATGACTGCCGTCCACCCTCCAGAGACAGCGGTGGAGAAGACGCAGGAGGAGCTCACTGACAGTGACGGCAGCAACACCAACAACAGCAAAACCTCAGAACCCTCCCAGCATTCTTTGCCAGCTCTCGTCAGCAGTTTGGACAATAAAGAGTGACGCTGCGTCTCTCCAGCTGTGGGATTCAAACATATATATTAAAAAAAAAAGACTTTTGCTTGCACCGTCCGGTGCCCTGAAGTTGCCAATCTGTATAAATGTTGTTTGTTTGCATTGTATTGTCAGACTGTGTCAATGGTAGATATACAGCCCAAGTCACATGACTCTGGGAAGACGTAGGCCGGCCCCGCCCACGGCGCCGGGGTACCGGAGGGCTTACGTACCAGTGTCATCATGCCAATTAGCGATAGACGTCAGTGGTGGGAATGCTCAAAGGGAGATTTAATTCATCATCACACCAGTGTGTGCCTGTTCTAGTGGCCCCTGTGTTCTCTTGTGGGGGGGGAGACGGTTCACATGGGTACAGAGAACCCGAGAACATGGAACCAAACATCTGTCAGGGGTCTGAAAAGCAGTGTTGTGATAGAGTACGCGTACTGAAAGGAGAACCTGTTCATCCCCTCGTCCCAACGAACTTAATGTGAACAACCTTTAACGTCTGCGGTCCCCCATAATGTCCCCTAACCCTGGACCACCACAGACCTTAACCAGTAAGTCTTACCTTTCCCTAACCCCCACCTCTGCCCATCCAAAACCTTCAACCATCTTCAGCCAACAAAACCGGTCCCCTTCCCCGCTCCACCACCAGTCCGCTGTGTCCTCCCTGTTAAACCCCCAAAAAGGATCAGGACGCTTCAAACAAACCAGTTCTTTCTGGGTGTCGTGTGAACAGCTGTTCAAACGCCCTCAGTCGAGGGCGAGGCGAAAAGCTGGCCGGTCACCAAACAAAAAAGACGCCTCATCCGGCCAATCGCTGCGTTAAATGGGATGTTTGACTCTCTGGTTTTGGAAGGTTACCCGCAGCGTACTGACACCTTCACACCGACCGTCAGCCTCCACAACACCACCTTTCCTGTGGACCAGTAGCGCTAACCTTCCTCTTGTGACTGAAAGTCAAATTTAACGGGACCGCCCTCTTTAATCCTAAATGGGCTCAACAGTTTGTGCAGCCTGACCGACGCAGCCCGACCCCCGAGATTCAGACGCTGTTCTGCGACACTTTAGTTTGAAGCGTTCTGACGTCCCTAACTTCCAAATCAACCTGCGACTTCAACCCGTCCAGTCGACCAATAAGCTTTCCTAGTGACCAAAACCCAAACCTCCTTCTGGAACCTGACGACCCAGTTAACTGAAGCCCCCCCCCCCATCTCTCTCCCCACTCGAATCCCCGAGCTCAGGCAGAAAAGACGCTGAGCGTCGTGTTCAGCAGGTACGGAGGACGAGGTGGAACAGGCGCGGCGGCCTAACAGATGTTATCAGTGGTGTCGGTGTAGTGATTGAGTTTTTCATTCGTGAGTCAAGTGTGTCAACTGTGAGCACTAAATGTGAAATTGCAATATTGCAATGTCAACACACACAAACTATCTGGGCTGTGTTTCTTTTTTATAGGAAAAGATATTCAGGTCTTCCTAGTCTTCAGAATAAGTGCTTTCTGTTCCTGAACCTGCTGGACTGGCATTAACAACACAAAGGAATCCTCTTTTTGAAGTGGTGATCTTTGCATTACGTACATTTCTGTTGAATCCTGAACTGCCAAAATGATGTTGTATCCAAATTCAGCAGGGACGAGTCCACTTACTGTATTGAAAGATCAAATCATTGGCGTTGTAAGATTTAGATGCTACCATTTCAGAAATCGGGACGTCCCCAGATTGAGACAGGAGAGCTTCTTAAACAATAACATTAGAGGAACTTGTTGTTCCTTGACGTGGAGGGATTTGTTGTGTGAGCCTGCTCCTTCAGGTGGATCTCACAGGACGACACCACAAATCCTGAGATTAAAGCACAAGCTTGCTGCATTACAAAGAAGTGCTGAAGAGCTTTTTGTATGTTAATATGGAATTAAACAGAGTATGCATCTCTTTGTTGTGATGTGACTTATCCCCACATTGCCAATATTTTTCTAGGAGGAAACACAAACCTCCGTCTGACATCAACGCTCGTGTCTAGTTCATGTTTTCGGGAGGTTTTGCCGGGCGTCTGTCTCAGAAAGCCCTTCATCCCCTCGCACATCTTTTCTTTCTGTCTGGGCCGGAACGTGATGCTGTTCTGTGTGGGCTTGGTGGCTGTCAGTCCGGGTCTTTGTCTGGTGAACCGATCACGACTTCTGGCTTGTTGGGTGCGGGACATGAACAAATCTGCTCTTTAACTCGCTGGTTGTGCTGGAGTTTCTTTCTTTTTGCAATACTGGAGAGTTCTGCTCACGTTTTCAGTCGTCCGACAACCTGTTCGCCCCGATCAGAGGATTCTAGGGTTTCATTCATCCTGGGATGGTTGGCTCAAAACGTGGTCCACGTCCCCTCAGGATGAACTGTAATAACTCTGGTGGTCCTTCCCATCTAGCGCCACCTCCGGGTCAACATGTTAATGTGTCCAAAAAACCTGCACAACTCATGACAATTCCCATCAGCCTCAGCTGTGTTTACTGCTAATTAGCTAATGTTAGCATGCTAACACGCTAAACTCAGATGGTGAACATTCTATGTGGGGGGAAATTAGCGTGTTAGCATTAAGCTAAGCTAAACAGAGCTGCTAGCCTCTGGTGAGATGCTCACGGTGCAGCAGGAAATTCTTAAACAGTAAAATAATCCTGGAACAAGTAAGACGTTTCTGCACAAAAGCATCGCAAACATGCACGTGATGGTTGAATATGTTGTTGGGCGACTGTGGGGGGGAAAACAGCTGTTACTGGTGTCTTCTTTTTTTTCATATCATTCAGACTCTTGTAACTGAATCAGCATATCTGACACATAATTATCTGACATCAGCTGTACAAACTGCCTTCATTCAGAAGATCCCAGAAAAAGAAAGCAGAGAAATCTCTGTAACATTTCCACATGTGTGGCCACAGTGCTGTCTGAGAGGTGGCGTTTGTGTCTAATGGAGAGTTTAGCCATCCGCACGTGGAAGGAAGTGACTGCAGGGATGCGGTTCAAAAAAAAAAAAAGGTCCCCGGTTCCTTCTGACGTCCATCCGTTGTGTGTTTTGTTCCTCCTCCTGTCAGCACGTCGGCCTGTGTTCACTGAGCAGTCTGTCACTCAACAAGTTTTTCTTTGAACACGCCCGAACTCGTGTTCCAGACAAACTGGACCTTTCCCTCTGTACAGTAGGTACCTCGAGTGCCTTTCTTCAAACAGCAGATAATATTTGTCTCTTGACTTGCACTGTGACTTGTAGAACCTTACTAACCCTCCAGATGGTCCTTCCTCCCTCCCCTGACCCCGCCCCGACCCGTCCTCCGGTCTGTCCCATCCCACCGAGCTCCTTCAGACTCCGGAGCCCAAACCCGGTCCCTTCACCTCAGGCTGCCAGAAGTCGATGCGAGTGGAAACTACATTTCACATTGTGGCGTTTAGATTGACCAGATAGTGTTTTGTTGGTGTTTATAATAGGAGTTGCCTTAAATGTCTTTTATTTTCCTTTTTACGTGATTAACTCTAAACATCTCTGCAGGCGCCGGGAGGCTCTGAGGTAGTTTGCTGAAAACCTCAGCGGCCAATAAAATGCTCCAAAGAGTTGATCCATCTTCTGCGCGGTGTGACAGCCAGCTGTTTTTGTGATGCACTTTTGGTTTGACCAGTATTATTAGTCTAAAAACGGGACCGTCAGCAGAATCGCAGTTCCTAGTTTTCCCTGACTGGTCCTGAGTCAGGACTCGACCCCCGTTCATCGTTCCGTCTGTGCTGTGGTTCTTCTTCTTGTGTTTCTGAGGAGGGATGAGTTTGCTAAATCAGGTCATGTGAGCCGGAGCCTGCGTGCACGTGGAACGAACAAACTAACCTGCACCCTGACGGACAGACTGAGACCCAGTTAGCAGCATCTGTCCCCTCGGTCCGGCGGAACGCATGCCTTCTTATGCAAATTTTTATACAAGATTTGTCAAACCTTTTTTAATATGCATTTGCTTTTGTTTTTTAAGTTTTTATGTGAAACTCAAGTCACCTTTTTTTTCCCTTTTGAACATGTTGGCATCTGATGCCAAACGTGCGCAGTTCAGGCGTTGGAACAGTTTCGGGAGCCACGTCAGATGTTTTTATGGTCGGAGCTGAGAAGGTTTCGGCTCCTTAGTCTAGATTTTAATTTGAACTTGGCAAATGCACCGTGCTGAATGTGGGGATCCCAGCAGGGCTTTAAGGGGGCCGGGCCTCGAGCGAGTCTTAAGGTCTAAATTGTGTCGTTTCTATTGAGTCGAGCTCTAAAGGGGAATTCTTATCCAAAGAACACTGCACATGTGCATTTCTGTTTGGAAGCCTTTATGTGGTTGATGCATATCATTTGGAAATTAAATTCGGCATCGTGTGCATTCACCAAGCTGGAAAAGGACCACGTGTTGGCAGCTGAGAGCTGTTAAGTCTTTATGCATTCAGTATGTTCATCTCCGGTTCCCTGTGTGGTGAAGTAGTTCAGTCCGACTCGAGTCTTTTCAGATTTTAGTTTTTAAAAAAACGATCAAGTCATGATTGTGGCCTTCTAGTATTCTGTCGATACATGACATCAACCCGTTGTTCCCGCTCACCATCCATCCTGTCCGGACCCAACTGTACACCTGAAG
>JAPMOB010250710.1:6216-39955 GCA_029875015.1 Lepomis gibbosus | reverse complement strand
GAGGTTAGGCTCTCAATCTGGGGTCACAAGAACCACCACGTTATTTGCCAGCCAAATGGAGTTTCCATTCTGCCCCAGCTTGTTGTCTGCCCTACCCTAGTTAGACACACGTTTCTCTAAATTTGAATGCAGGATCTATTTTGGGAGCTGCAGTAGTTTATCAATACTAACATGCAAAGGGAAACAGCAATAGATCATTTTAATTTGGCTGGAAAGGGAACCTGAAAAGGTTTCCCACAGGGCCACACAACCAGTATTACTGTGCACACAGCACCTATTAAAATGGATGTCCTTTGTAGGTCAGCCTGGTTTGGGGCTGCAACTAACAAGCATTTTCATTATGAATTAATCTGCCTCTGATTTATCTGATTATTTTCTCAGTTAATTAAAACAATTCTGGAAATTGTCACTGTGAAATATGCACATTGCAATTCCAAAGAGCCCGAATTTTTGTCTTGTGTCTTTGCTTGAATCATGACTGAAATGATGAAACTATTAACATTAACAGTTACAGGTGAGTTTTCTGGGTTACACTTCATTTGGTTAGTACAGACAGTTTATAGAGTATTTGTAACTTTTCAACAAATTATTAGTTGAGATTCAACAATTCAACCCGTTTTCTGGGTTTGGTTAGGTAACTGTCACATATTGATAATCTGTTAAACATCTACAGACAAAGTAAAACAGTTGAAATGTAACAAATGCTCTATAAACTATCTGTAGGCATGAAATAAGGTTTCAGCATTTTCTGTTGATCAGCTAATCAATTAATTGACTTAATAGTTTCATCTCTTGCATTGTTATTTGTATAAAAGTGAACATTTCCACTATAAATACAGAAGCATCCAAATTGTAAGAGGAAGGCACATCATGTGGTCTCTGCTCAGCATTTCAAGATGTTATTCTGGGTAAAGAGGTTTTCTTGGGGAGTTTTTCCTTGTCTGAATCGAGGGTCCAAGGATAGAGGGTGTTGTATGCTGTACAGATAGTAAAGCCCCTTAAGGAAAAATTTTGATTTGTGATATTGGGCTGTAAAAATAAAATTGTAGCTTAAATGAAACACTGCAGCACTTTGGCTGCTTTTAAAGAATCTGAATATTGACCAACAGCTTTAAAATCTGAGTTAAATCAGAGTTAAAATCTGAGAGAAATTGTTATAATTTCTATTAGAAAGTCTTAATGGAGAACAGGCTATAGAAAAAAGGCCTTTAGTGGAACATTTACCCTGAGATGCACAGTTATGTTAATGAAGCTGATTAATTATGCCAAGTGCTTGACTAGAGGACTAACTGGTCACAGGTAGGGAGGCTGTTTCTTTGGGTACTAGCCATTTAACAAAGTGTTCTGCGTGTTATATTCCTGCTTTATATGAATAATTAAAATACAATACATGGACAAATCAATCTTTTAGCTGTGAAACAGAATACTGTTCACCAACACTACAGCTGTTTTTACAGAGCTGAAGGGCGGAGTCTTGAGTCCACAGTAACTCTTTATGTGTGTGCACATGCATGAGAAATCAGATAATGTGGGTAAAATGGGAAGGACAAAATCTGGCAACAAGGTTTGACTGATTTTTCTTTTTAGACTCTTATTTTTCTAATAAATTGTTTACTGAGCATGGATGCATGGTGACACTCAATGCTTGGCGAGCACTCTGTATATTCTGTGTGTGAGGCGAAGCCAATGAAAGAGAGCGAGCGGCAGAAGAAGACGCTGAAAGTTAATGAAGAAACATATTAGCAGTAAGTTTCAGTCTGGTAGTAAACGTGCAGAGTAGGTCACTGTGTGTCCGTTAATGAAAGTCTGCGGTGGAAAAGTGAAGGCGGTTAGAGCTAGCCAACATCTCCCCTGTACAGCCAGTTTTTTGGTTGTTATGTAATATTACCTAAACTAGTAATGAAGTAATGTTAATTAGCTGAATGTCATTACTGACTTGTCCGTGGTTGAGAAGTACAAGGTACAAGCTTAGACTAAACTGGTGTACAGCTATGTCCTGTATACATACTGTAAGTTACATCCTGATGATTATAGTTCAGTTCTCAGAGGAGTCTGACAACTAATTATTTAATAAATAAAGGTGGTCACCATGGAGATGAGGCTAATGAAGTAAGTTAGGGATGCAAAATAGTCCTTTTAAGCTAATGTTTCTTTTGGATTTTTGGATCTTTTGGATGTGCAAATTAAATGCTTAATAATTATCCAGAAAAAAATGATGCATCTTGAGGCATCAATAATCGTTTAATAACTGCATTGCAGCCCTCTGAATCGTAATCCAATCAAATCGTGAGTCAAGAGATTCCCACCCTAGTATTGTAGTGTACGCCCTCAACATAGGCGGGCGACACTGCTTGAAACTGCCTGACATCATCTTCAACACGACAATGCGATAACGCTCATCACTTTTCCAGCAGTCGGTAAACGACCCGCACATACAGGAGCGTTAGCTGTAGCCTTTATTCACTGACGAACTGTAACCTACACTGCACATTTACTGCTAAAGTTCTCCTTTACCTATTCTCACCACGCTCGCCAAAATGAGTGACTTGATGGCAAGTGCGAGCGGTGGGATAACGCTACAGGACTTGTAAAAAAGTAAAACACCTCTGCCCCTGTTTAGGAGTATTTTGAGGTTAGTCCCAATGATAAAGGTAAGCCAGCCAACAAGGACGAAGCTGTGTGCATCATCTCTTCAGCCCAACAAGAGTCATCGGGTTCTCCAGCAAGATCTATTCATTGTTCTACAACCAAACCGTGGCTCAAAAAAACAAACCTTCCATTTGGAGAATTGTTACACCCCTAATGTAGTATGATTTGGCTGCTGTAGTATGTGCTTACATATAGCCAGAGCACAGGTAAGGCTTATCTGAGCTGATATCAATAGAGGGTAAAAGCTAAAAGCCCTGTGAAGGAAAGTATGCACAGGCCTTCACAGCGGCAGCATTATGAAACAATAAAACAACTTCAGTCCCTCACTGAGCAAATATTCACCTGTCAGGTCGGCGCAATTCCCATAACAGCCTGGCGTCTTTCCGCCTCCAGGCTGGAACACTATTAGAAGCTATAACAAATGCTGGGTAGCTCATAAAGTTATTGAAATGCCAAAGCCAGTGCATCAGTGCGGCGTAATGTTCCCAGCTGGGACACTCAGGCCACTGGCGGTGGTTTGGCTGATTGGATGCATTTGCTCTGACAAATGCCAGATGTGCTCAAGAAGTGAGGTAGTTGCCTCTCTCTTCTTGTCACTGTGGTTTTATCCAACATTGGCGCACAAATCAGGTTACATGTTGGCCCATTTTTCCTTAGCATGTAGTTCAGCAGCCTTTATCAACATCTGTGAGGGGGTTAGCTGTTTTTATTCCAACGGGAACATTTTTATTGTGTACCTTTTTGATTTCAAGTCTGAACAAACGTGGGTTTAATTTGCACATGTCCTCAGCGGTGAAAGGGTTTTGGTTAAGTGTGGTTTCCTGTGTCGACCTTGCACCAGGTCCATTGCTGTGCAGGATCTGTCATTTGATAAAGTAGCGTGGGCGTGTCAAGCAATTTATTAATGTCCCAGCCTATTAGCTTCAGTGTCCACCCTCGTAAGGCCCCAAGAGCACAGCTTCGCAGGTAGGGGAATCTTATTACTGCCCACCTGAACTGCAGCTTCCTCCTCTATCACAGAACGATCTGCTGCTTTCAAAGTTGCACATAGGGCCAGATTTGCTAAAGGTTTGCGTGAGTAAAAACGTGTGCAACCAGCAAATTAACGGCGTGCACAGAGAATGATGTCTTCCAAAAGTGCAAGATAGCACCTGTTGTTCATTTACTACTTTTGCCTTAATGAAAATGCAATTTGGGGCGTTTCAATTTGTGCAAAGTAATGTGAGGGTAACATGTAAATGCATTTATTTACGCAATCAAATCTAACAAGACTAAATGCAATTTCATGTGAGCAACGGCATCTGTATTGGAAGGAAGGTGCAAACCGCCAAGTGTTGCGCAGAGATGGCTGCTGCTCGTATCGCTGTGAGAAGGAGACACACCCGTAATGATAGATGGCAGAGAAATTAAAAATATTAGATAATATTATTCTATATGCAATGTATAGAAATAACATTATTTCTTTTATTTATTGAACTAGATGAATTGAATTGTCTTTTGGCAGCTTTGGCAATATTGTTGTATTAACATTCATGCCAAAAAGGCAAATTTCAACCTAATTTCTCTGTGAGATGGAAGAATTTAGATAGTTGCGTGGCGTTAGTGCAATCTTAGGCAGGACGGGCAGGTACATAGGGTTTCCACATACTCAGGACACACTGAATAAAACAAACCAAGGTTTTTATGCAGTGTCTGCTTTCCCTCCCGACTCTTTGTGTTTGCACCTATTGTCATCTACGCAATAATTGTTAGTTAATCACCCATAACAGGTACTACAGTTACACGTGCAGTATTTTAGAATGCTATATAAGTTATTACTCTTTATTCGGGGTGTTGGTAAATCCAGCCCATAGTGTGTGCGATCCAAGAAGAAACGGCTGTTGATGCAGGATTGGCTTAGAATCACCTGTAAAATAGATTTATAGTATCTAAAGGGCCAATAAGTTGAAAATTAAATCATGTTAAATGTGTTTCTTTATTAGCTTTAGATTCAAGGACAAACCTTTGGTCTACCGAGTCCCTTAAACTATTCCTCTTCCACAGACTTGTGATTGTGGATCACTGGTTGTTTTGTTTGAAATGTTAAACATAGAGAGGATGGGTTTGACTCAGAAATGTTTAATTAAGAAATTAGGGTCAAGTCGCCTTTTTTAAAATGAAAAACATTAAGATGCCTTCCTTATCCTCTGAAAACCATTGTGTCTGAGCTCATGAGTTGACTGATGAAAGCTTGGCTGGGACTGTAGGTGTAATCTTTGACCACACCTCACATTGTACTGAGAGCTTTTCAGCCCTGCCACAGCATATTTACCAGAGGAGACAAAACAAACATCCTGGATAAAACCTTTGACACGTGGTGCAAATGATTACCGCTGAAGTATGCTTTTATGTGAGACATTGAAGTTGAATGACAACAACCCACTGTTGGAGCTTTCTAAAAGGATCAGGGAGGTATGCCCTTGTGTTGTTCGAACACAATGGAAACAGAAACACTGGAGTATGCCTTTTCTTTTGCTCTATTACTCAGCTTATGTGCCTTGGGCAACATTTTTTAAAGTGTTTTAGTAGTAGTAATATTATTTCCTGCAGGAACAAAGGAAGCTTACAAGTAGTGAACAGAAAGAAAAGTGATCTGTAGAGAGTAATTGATTGGGAATGCAGGACCAGGTAATTCAGTGGCTGAACAAGCATGCCCAGTGTACATGAACGGCCACTAGCTTTGCGTTTTTAGTCGTTTTAATGTAAACTGAGATCAACTTTGATACACAGCTAAAACGCTGGTGTGGACTGATATCGGCACTAAGCTTGATTTTTACTCCGTAGGGTCTACGTGCGTGGCTACGCTGTAGGCTACGCTTTAGGCTACGCACGTAGCCAGGCATTTATACTTGTGCATCGGTGTATCCGTCACTGTGCAATTACACTCCCAAACGCCAGTCGGCAGTAGCGCTACAGTGTCTAGTGTGTTGACTTTTGTCGGCCGAGCAGGCTAACTTCCGGTTTTGCCCTCATCTGACTTGAAGTTACAGCCACTGTTTTGGCTGCTAGCAGAAGTTACTACAAAGCATGGAGGCATTGCGGGGCTACCTAGGCGGCCAAGCTTACGGTCCACATGGCGTGTAGTTACATTTTTGAGGAGGTGTCTGTCAGGCGAAGCCGTAGCCTCTGCGTAGCCCAGTAGCCTATGGCGTCACCTACGCAGTCGATTCGATGCAGAAGTATAAAGTACACTTTAGTTACACTTGCAGAAAGTCATTACATTCCCATTTTTAGCAGCTTCTTTTCTTTCTCTCTCTATTTTAAAACAAGGCACAACCATTGTACATGTCAGACAACCAGGAGAGCATGCAAAATATGGCCAACAGCAAAAAGACATGATCACTGACCATTTTACCATATGCACCCACTGCCAGCTGCCTGCTGAAAACACCGGGATGAATGGAGGGAAGATGGCGACGGTGGTGGCTGTTCTTTTAGGACCATTTCCTATCTCCATTTTAATCTACCTTGTCACATTTGTCATGCACAGACATGCATCCTCACCTCTAAAATCCACATTATTAAAGACATGATCTGGCCATGTTACAGTGACACTCTGCTTTGTTGTTAAGCTATGTCCGTGCTATGCTTTCTATCCAGACTCCTGCGCACAGCTGCAGCTCTTTGAGCGATGCACAGTGCATTGCTTTTGATGATCCTGCTTGATACAGAAGGATGGCAATGCTTTGTTTTGCTGAGCTCATGCTCAGAGAGTGTGTGTAATGTTCAGGAAGAATACAATTTCATATCATACTAGACAGTTAGCACCCAGTATTATAGTCCACAAAACTGCACCAGCTTTTAGCTTTTGACAGATCTTTATTCTCTGATCTGGGTGCTGTACATCTCCGTTCTGTTGGCAGACGTCTTCAAAAATCTCCACAGGTCCGGCTGTAATAGTCCCTCTAGGTAAAGCTGCAGTCTCAGGGGAAAGGGACAGCGGCTGTGACACAAACTCACATACTTCGGTCATTTGCATTAGCCCATTCACACAGATATTCCACTCGGGGTGTCACATCTCTCAACTTACAGATCTTTCTAAGTAACGTCCTGAGGCGCAGGTGAGTGTGACTCCACAAGTTTGGGCCCTTTTCACTGTCTTCATTCTCATTAATTCCCTTTAAAGATGACTTTTCATTGCAGCTGTGTTATCTCCTCACATGGTCACTGCTTGTGCACCACCCAGCAAGGTCAGTCGAGCCTCCCAAGTCTCTCATTCAAAAGCTCATTCGCAGGCAACATTTTATAAGATCTTGGAAAGTGCTGAAGGAGGTAGTTTATTTGGAATTTGATGCTAGCCACAGGAGGGAGTGACACTGTATACACCAAAAAACAATACAGACCTGTAGTCGACACAATTAACAAAGTCCTCTTAAGTTGTGTGTGATATCATCTACGATAATATCTTCATTGTTGTTTTAACAATGTGTGAGCAGACCAGCCTCGCAATCTACGTCGTTAGATATAAGCTCTAGACTTGGATCAACAAACTGGTGGTTTGGCTTAAAAAACAGATGTTGCTCAAAAGATGTCAATCTGGAAACTGTGTCAAAACACGGTTACTGTTAAAGACCACGAACTAACCATTGCGCGGAACATCAACAATATTAAAAGCTTCGGAAGTCAGCTGTCCATGACAGACCTGAACCAGCCAGGTACTGGCACAAAAATAGACTCTGGTATAATGTTGATGATGGAATCAAAGCCACTAAGACAATATCTACTCAACAGAACTCAGGGCTAATATGGAGACAGATGAAATGCTTTAGTCATACTTGCACTGTTTGTGATTTTCTGTGTTTTCCTATTGGTTTTACTTGAATGCTTCAGTTATATAAGGCCTTTTCATTTTCCGTTAGCAGTACAATGGTTTTTTGTGTGTTATTTTCATGCTGTTGAGGAGATTGTTGGCCCCTTCGTGGGAACAAAACACAGACCACTTTGAAGTCATGAAGGTGCTCAGACTTACTTATGAAAATTAATTGAAAAATCATAGAACATCTATGCCAGAAGGTACAAGTGCTCAGGAAGGGTGAAGTGCTCTATTTGCTAAAAAAAACACAATGCACTCAGGATGCTTGAATGTACTTAAGATAAAATCATCCAACAAATTTCTTGTTCTGATTAGGTCAGCCTACTACCTGGTGAGTTCACTGACTCTGTGTTTTAGCAAATGTTGTCTCTATACAAACACTCATAACTGTGCAGTGCTGTGGTACAGTAGGCAAGTCTTTCTGGCACATATTTCTGACACATCAAGCTCAGCTCTGACCTGCATGTATTTAAGGAACACACTCACAGCTGGGTGCTTTTGTCAGCAGCATGTTTCCCCTGCAGTAACTAGCTACACACACCACTCATAATAATATAAGGAACACATGCTTCCTGCATGTTGTGCACACTCACACACTACAAATCACATAGACAAGACAAAAGGAAAAGACTGCTCATGGTCTTGATCATAAATGCTCAGAATTCTTCTAAAAGTTGCACTTCACATGGTGTCCTACTTTCTATATCATCAACATGTGTGCAGACTAATGCACTTAGAGCAAAAACAGAGTAAGTTAGTTCACAGCATTAGAAGCAACCACTGGCTGATAACATCCCCGTAGCCATAGTGATGCACCATAATAATATGGAAGGTTGTTGTAGAAAGGACATATGGGAGATAGGGAGGATTCATTTTGATCTTATAAGACACAAGATTGTATTACCTGTGAGTTCAAGATGAGCTACTTCCTGGTGGCTCAGTGAACCTGAATCCACTTAACCAGGAAATTTGAAGATATCACAATGGGTTCTGGTGACTCATGCTGAACATTTATCACCATTTTGGAAATTTTACAGACTTTACAGACAGATTTCCTGTAAATCCTTCCTAGCAATTTCATTTCTTCTTAGTCAGGACAAACTAAACATGCCTAAAAAAACTTAAGGAATAAGCTATGATACATGTAAAGATGAAGCAGTGCTTTATTTTGTCATTAGACAGCAATTTTCTTTATACAGTGCGCAGCCAAGTTGCACAGAAAACCCAAAAGCTTGTGTTAACCACAGAGCTCATTTCATGCATCTAACCAAAAACTAATACTACTTTCTATGTTTTAGGACTCATTGCTGCAGCACGCTATAAAAAATTGTAATTACTAAAAATGTAACAATTTATTCTGACATAAGGCTGTAAACCTTTATTAATCGTAATGGCGAGCAGGGGGCGACTCAACTGGTTGCAAAAATAGATTTGGGATCTTTGACAAAGTTACCCTACTTCTCATTTGATTTATGACCTCAGCAAACACTTTCCTAATATCAATGGTCACTTCTTGTTCCAAAAAAACAAGATGGTGACAGCCAATATGTCAAACTCAGAGCTTCAAAACAGTAGTCCATCAACCACTGGGTGACATCATGATAGCTACGTCCAATTCTTTTATGCAGTCTACAGTGGAAACACTGAAAATTTGAAAAAAATCTTGAAATATGCCAATAACGTTTTTAATCTTGGCTGACGATGATGAAAATGGTGTGACGATGTGCAATGGAAACACAATAAATAAATCATGACATACACAAAGCTTGCGACTTAAACATCCAATGAAACCTCCACTCCACTGAAGAGACGAAAGCTAGCGAGAGACTAAAACATCCGATTTGTGTGGAACGTTCCTCAGATTATTAAATGAAACAAACGATATCGTTAATTACATCATCTTGTTGCGCCCCCTCTTCCTCTGCAAAGGTTTAAAGGTTCACCCGACTGGAGAATTAGCGCCACCAGCTGTTTATGTTGACAGACTAACTGCTAGTGGATGAAAACAAGCATTCATATGCATTTGTATTAATGCCAATTTTCTCGAAATGCGGTTAAAATTTGTTTTAAATTTGGAGGGAAACCTAACTACTCTGTTATTTCAGATGTTTGTGTGTGTGTGTGAGTTTGATGGCTTAGTTGGTGTTGTAGACTTAAATACACCGAGTTCACATCCAGCAGGGAATGCTTATATGCAGAGCTCCCTCCTCTGTCATTGGACACACACAGAGGGAGCTCTCACTGTTGCTCTGCTGCCGGCTCCGGCAGCCCTGCTGCACTAGCCTACATTTCAGAGGTGGAGGAAGAAAAATATGGTGATGTCATCTCTATGTCTCTCTTCCTCCCTCTCTCTCCCTCTCTCTCTCTCTTTCTCTCGCCCTCTCTCAGAGGCTGTGTTGTGAATGTAATGGTGCTTTCTGCTGCCCGAGCTGCATGAGGTAGGTCCTTCATTCACCTCCCTGCGCTCTCTTGCACATGTGCATGCTGCATCGGTCCAGTTGCCTCCATGCTTCTGTGTTTGATAAAATGTACCTGCCACTTGATCAGAATAAATGCAGTGTGATTATGCTCCTGTGTGCCGAGTAATCTCACTCTTGAGGCTTGTTTTGGGTGTTTTCACGCTGTGCATGTGTGTGGGAAGGCTCCGTCTGGGTAACAGATGCTAATACACTGAGGTCATATCACACCACAGCCCGATGGTGATGTTCCTGATACCTGGCTCGCTGCTCAGAATGTGTCTAGTAGTGTCAGACTGCAGATAGCTGTCGAAATCCCAGGCTGAGACAAGAAGGTGAATCATATTCGTCCAGCTTCCGACAGCTCTGATCATGTAGAGATGATCCCGTCTTTCAGCTCCCCATACGCTCCTTTCTTAAAGGGTCATTCTCGGGTCACAGGAATATCGTCTAGCGCTGTGACCTTTGCACTCGTTACTTCTTTATTATGTCTGCAAATCCTTAAAAAAACGCAAAACATGAATGATCTGTAGGCTGAATGTGCTGGCATCTCAGCCTCACATCTTTTTTCGCCTTTTCTGTTATGCAAGAGGTATCAGACACACACACACAAACAGACATATTATTCAACTCGGGCTGTGTGCGTCATACACATTTTCACTGTAGTGAAGCTGTCGCTCTGTTCTCTGATTTTCTTCTCTGTCTCCGTGGCAGGGATGGTTTTGCGCCGTCCGTTATGTGCCAACAACCAGTTAAAAAGCCGAGCAGCCGCAGTGGGTCTCCTATTAGGGGGATTGAGCGCTCCGAGGTCACCACAGTCTCCTTGACACCACAGGAGTTCAGACATCCTGATCGTACTCCTCCTCCTCATCAGCATTCCCATCCACGTTGCTCTGATGAATCTTGTGAGCGCCGAAGGGGAGCGTTTAGTCACCTTGTTCTATTTAGAAGCGCAATACAGTTTTAATTTTGCAAGGTGAAACACTTGCTGCTTGTGCTCCACATGACCTTCTCCTAAAATAAAGGGGGGTGGGTATTACAGAAAGCAAAATGATTCTCTGAATTTACTGTTAAGAGGTGATATTAAAGCACCACATGAGGAACCAGTAATAACACTCATGTCATTAATCTGGATCAGGTTTATTTTAGGATTGGGCCGATAGACAATGTAATCGTCCATCGGCGATGGCTGTCAGATATCCCGCAGGCATCATGATTGTAAAACCCCGCCCCCTCCAGCAAAGAAAATAAATCTATATTTTTCTAATTATAATGCCACGTGAAAGCAGGTTTTAATCACCAAGAACATTATTGTTATAAATTTTAAATATGCTTCTTTCTCAGAATTCTCTTCTCCCCACACTCAGACGCACACACACACAGGTGGCTTAGGCTACACCTCAGGTAAACACACTGGCTTGCCCCGCCCCTTTCTTTGTTAATGACGCAGCCTATCAAACAAGCGAAACCAATATCTGCGCCCTGTGTGTTCCCTGATGCTTTACGAGGGCAAGTTCAATCTCAAAACATTTTGCACCGGTTTGCAACGTTTTCGGACTGAACGCCATGTTTCCTTGCAACGTTGTGCAACATTCCACAACGGGCTTCGAGGTACGGACGTATGACAGGTGTTACCCAGTCATCTGCGACAAGTTTGTAAACACAAAGTTGTTAAAAAGGCAGTAAACATTTTGTCAGCGCTGAACTCGCCCCTGTGCTGTGCCTCTGAAATATCCACCATGAATTATAACGTCATAGGCTACCAAGTGTTTAACCTGGTGAAGTCTGTGCGAGTGAACACAATCACACAAGACGGCCGCTACGCCGCGTGAGCCCTCTATGTCATCATCCATCCCGAAAAGCTGATGCGTAACAGATTTCAGAGTCAGTGTAGACATCATCCAATGGAAATTTTGTAGACATTGCCCAACCCTAGTTTCTTTGCATAATAATGGTCTACTCTTTAGTTGAGCAAAGCCTATTTGGCTGTTCTGGCGTGCTAAATGTAATGTAGTGGCAAGGGCGAGAAAACCAGCTTTATTGGACACAGCTGTTATTGAGACTTAATCTGTGCTACAGGACTGGCTGTCAGATTATTTCATTGCAATAAGTGACCCTACTTTGTGTTTGGGGAGTTTCTGTATTCCTTCGTGTGCATTATAGATTTTTCACATACATACATTTCTACCTTTCTATCCTTGTCGGGGGGATTCTGTTTAAACAGTGCTGGGTTCTCTCTGGTCTAGCAAGGCAATCCTCTGCCCCTACTTACATGGTTGATTAATATTCCTCACTCCCTGACCTACATGGATTAATTCTGTTAAAAGATCTCCCCCCGAGCTCTGCGCCAAATTGGGACAGGCAGAAGATTACATTGGACCTAGGGACTTGGACGTCCTCTCTCCACCCCTCTCTTTGTCCTGTTGTTTTCATTTCCATAGGGAGCATTTTTGAAAACATAGCCTGACCAGCAGCCCCATGGTCCTGACAAGCTGACGTTTCCAGTATAGCCTCATGTTTGATATGTCTCTACAGGAAATGATATCTATCCTGCTTGGGGTGTTTTTATCTTTGAAAAACTGATGCTTAACAGATTCCAGAGCTCTATGTCTCTGTATTTATGTGTGAATGAGCTGAAAGTGGTGCACATTGGTGGCTACATAGCCTGCCCCAAATATATATAGCAGAGACAGTAAGAGACAGCTCCCTCTGTGGAAACAAATTTTTAGTCATGCTTGCGTCCTAGCACAGGTGATGACATTGTAGATCTCAACAACTATTGAATGGGTTGCCATGACATATATTAAATATTCCCCTCCGGATGAATTGTAGCAACGCTTGTCTTCCCCTGACTTTTCATCTAGCGCCATCATCAGGTCAAGATTTAATTGATCCAATACTTTGGTTTATTACCAAATACCTGCAAAACTAATGCCATTCCCATCAGCCTCAGCTGTGCTTTGTGTTTAGTGCTAGTTTGCAAATGTCACTAAGATCATGCACATGGTAAACATCAGCATAGGATTTAGCGAAATTCACCTGTGCCAAAATAGAACGTAATAAAAACTACCACTGTCATGTCTGTAGAATAACTGTAGACTTGTGTTATAGTATTCAGCCCTTCACAATGAGGCAGATTATATCTTTATGTTACTTGCTGTTATGTGGTTAGTCCTGCCCTTCTTCCCCCAGCATAGTTGGTCACGTTCACGCGCCAACGCTCAGTCATCTTGATGAACTATAGCTTGAGGGTAAAGTATCTGACATCTGTGGAGCCAGCACAGGTGTCAAAGAAGCTGACAGTTAGCAATTTATAAGCAAACAGTCATGATATTTCCTGGTGGTTTGGTGATATGGACAACATTCAGACAAACAGGTGACTTCTGCATGAACACAGACTCACACACTAATGATATATTTTAATGTTATTGTTTATGGAAATAATTGCATTTTGCTTATTTAAATGGATCTTAGTGCTCTTAGCCAACATCTCAACACAACATTGTTGTCTGAAGCAAAAAAAATCTGTCCACGAGTACACCTGTTCCTTTCCAAGATCATCCTAAAAGCTTCGCTACCACTTAGAGGAAGTGGGAGCAATAGGGGCTTTGTTCAGGATTGTCAGGAGTGGTTGTGCTGTCACGGGTAAATTGTTGGCAGTGGTGGGTGAAATCATCGGGCCAACTGCCACTTTGGCGGACAAAGAGACACATGTAGTAATGTTAGCGTATTGTGGCGATCAGCACACACGCCTGCCTTCAAACACAGCCTCCAGAGCTCAGGGAATTTCTGTGGTGGTATCTCAAAGCAAACTCACTAGCGGAAGAGGCCCCGTCCGTCCTAAGAGTGGCAAGAGTGACCGGACTACGGGAGGAAACTCTGGTGTAACAACAAACTTTACATTAAATGATGCCTAAATGAGCTGAATGTTATAAGTGGCCCATAAAATGAATTAGTATCAGAAAAAAGTTATGATCAGACCCTGGTGGTGAACATAGAAATTGCATACAAGTCTCTGGGCTGTAGTTTGACTTCTATTACTGAAGTGGGGTAAAATATCAGGGACAAGCGTACGACATTGTTGACCACTGGTGATAATTCCCCCAACACTCAGCAGGGACAGCAGTGATGTGGCTCCATAGATCTGTCTCTCAGGCTGTCCGGGAGCTGCCTCCCCTTTTGAAAGTGACAGCAACATCGCCGCAATCAGCTTAGGACCCTGAAATGATTGCTTGCCCTTGTGTTGCCCTTGAGCTGAGCTCTACTGTTAATCTAAAAACAATCTAAATCAAATCATTTCATTGCTGCAGATTCCACGCTAATATTTTCTTGTTTGCTGTCATTATTTTCAAACCAAATATTTTCTGTAATTTTGATAAAAAATCCTGATTTTAATAACAAAGTCTTATAGGGAATTATAGTTTAAATGTCAACAATGTTTATATTAAATAATAAAATAATCATTATTATTACTTCTATTAATAATGATATAATTTAACGTGTGTTAAATTATATCTCCTAACCTTCTTAAGTCTTATGAACTATACTGAATCTATTAATTTGGAACTCTGATTAATAATTAAATAAATAACTATAACCAAATGACCATGAATAACTAGTAGGTAGAAGGAGTTGTGTTAGTTTAGAGTTGTGTATTCACTATTCACTCTTATGCAACACTAAAGGAACCAGCATGTATATACACAAGCATTTATTTCAAAGATAAACAAAAGCAAAACACACAAGATGAAAACTAACCAAAGAATACAATGTGAGGAGAGCGTGTGTGCATTTCAGGTATGCGCTAGTTTCTGTGAAATGCACCCCGTGTGCTGAGCGCGCACGAGCACTAATACACATGCTGCAGACAAAGAAAGCACACGTTTTCTCTGCATGTGCATTGTGCGCGGTTGTGTCATCTTCCGATTGTGCAGATGGAGGAACCAGGCCTTCTGGCTGTTTCCCTCGGAGTTAGCCACTCTGCGCTAAGCTACTTTGTTGCTCTTGTTGCTTGTTATAGTTAGCTGACAGACGTTGCGTGGTAGCGTCTCAAGCTAACCAATCCAGCAAGCTCTCGCTGCGCTGCTGTGAGCAAACTGTTGAACAGTAACTTTAGTAACAACATTGATATAGTTATTTGTGATAACAACTGTGCTTGCCACAGTGTGATCTGTCCATTTGCTCACCTGTAAATTCAGTAATGTGGATAGTGATGCATATTCACATATCTATTTGTATATTTCTGTAGGAGTATCTTTTGGTTCTGTGGAGAAACCCCTCAGCATGTGTTTCCGGATTTGTTTTGGGGCAACTGCCAAGCCACAAGTTTAGGATTCCCTCAGTGTTTGCCCTCTGTCTTTGGCAATGATTCATAGCTCTTAGCTCACAGACTGCTGTAGTTATGTACCAGCTTGTGTGAAGGGGCAGAGTGTCAGTAAAGTGTGGGAGAAAGGGAAGACCATACAACCATAGAAAAGTGGAATGTCTGTCACTGGCTCGGCCATAGTTTTTTGTTTGTTTGTTTTGTATGTTTGCTTGTTTAATTGGGCAATTTGCCTTTATTAGATTGGGACAGCTAAAGAGAAACAGGGGATGACATGTAGCTTATGGCCTGGGCTCTACCGGGTGAGCTTAGATTGCAGTGAAGTGTCCAATGTGCCCATAATCCAGGGCTCCAGACTAACGTTTTCCACTAGTATCACTGGCAAGCAAGCAAGACTCAGACAGACCAAGACATGCACTGCCCAGCTAACCTTAGCAAGACAGACAGACTTGAGAGAGATACACTGTAAGCTACCACATCAACTTAACGTCACTGTCATTGCTGACATCAACTTCAGCATACTTGCTTCTAGTTATAAAATGTTGAAGCTCTGTCTCTAAAAACACGCTCTGTGTGTTAAACTGATGTTTAGCATAATGTTTAGCCTTTAACCGTCTTACTTACACAACCAAACAGAACGTACACCTGAGGCTAATGGTGAATATCATTAGTTGTGCATGTATCTGGTTGGAAACCAAAGTATTAGCATTAGACAAAGAATGATTCAAAAACGGTTTACATTGCTTACACTTCTACAAAACACAGATAGTACATACAACAGGATTTCTGTTATTTTACCACCTCAGCTGTGTGGCTGCTGCTCCGGGCTGACTCATGGTCTGATTGCTGAAACCGGTTTTGAGAGTGGAAAACATCTGTCTCAGTGTGACGGGTCCATGAAGAGCCAAGGCCAGATGAAGTGTGTTGCTGGCTCGAGCCAAGAGGCTGTTGGGGCGCTGGAGCATTACATTAGCAGAATGACTGGTGGGGGGGGTTGAGTGACCTTCTCTTTGTCAGAAAGTCCTCCTGTCCTCTGTGTAATATTAGGCACTATTTTTCTCTCAAGAGTCTAAAGACACTTCCTTCCTGATTCCTTCCTTCTACTACCTTCATGGCACCTTTTGTTAGAAAACCTGTGTATAAATATTGGCAGTAGCTGCCTGTTTCCTAAATGCTACTCTAAACATAGACATGCAGATATACCACATATTTATAGCGCCTTAAGAAATGGACTGAGTAATAAGCCAACATGATTTGATGGTAAAGCTATATGGATGGAATATATAAGGCCTTCATTTGCATTTACTAATTGAGCCAGTTTAATGAGAAGACAGCTCTCTTTTTCATTTTGCAGTCCTTGCATCTGCAGTTTCAACTCTCACGTAAATAGGTCTGCTTCTTTTTCAAGTGGCCACATAGTCTGATGAGGTGTGAGCTCAGTTTGGGACCACGGGGTTCAAATCATTAAATATCCACACAAAACAGCAATCACTGTAAGTGGCTGCCTCCTATAATCTTGAAAGCATTTTTAGGACAACCACATGTTGGCAGGCAGCTGCTCCACCCAAAATAATCTCTCCAAAAGTGCAGAGTGCAATTAACAGATGGTCCCACACTTCATGAACCCGTGTTGAGGATTTAGCCGATTCAGCCAGGCGCATTACAATTGCAAAAAGTGTGGTTAGGCCTGTATGTTATTATGTGCAGGTACAGCAGGTTTGACCATTCAGGGATTTATTGACAGGTAGGTGGGGTAGTGAATGCTCACAGTTTGCTTTTGTATGGCTCACCTTAAGGCATTTTGCTAGATAGTTAGAAACAGTTGTTTTCCTTTGTGCATTAGATAGTCGGTATTTCCGGTTTCTTATTATCCTTCGTTAGACTCATTGGTCAAACTGATGAGTAAAATTCTTAGTCTAAAGGTTTTACCAGTCTTTATTTCTAAAAGCTATGGGGAGTGGTGAGCAGGTTTCTACTGCATTGATTACACAATGACAGAAATGAGAGAAATCTTTGGTGCATCTGTATTGTAATGATGCAGCCCGTTTGTTCTGAAAAGTGATAGGTGGTGGGTATGAAGATGCAAATAAATCCAATCTTGCAAACTAACCATTCCACATGAGGTTAAAGAGAACTTTAAAATAGTGCCAAGCCAAAAAAAGAACTACTTTCAGAAACACTCCAAGTAATTTAAATGACTAAATTTTGAACAGAACCTTCAAAATTACTAAGTGAAAGAAATGGCACACATATGTTGTAGTATTGTCTTGTGGTAACACATTGCTACTCCCTTCTGACAGATATGCAGTCGTCAGAGCAGCGCTGACAGCTTTGACTCTGGATTAACACGATCATGGAGTCCTCCTCTGAGTCCCAGCAGGAGCCTGAGAAAACTTTGGTGAGTCACACACTTGCATAATAGGTACAGTACCACACAGACATGCATATGAAGACATTCATTCCAAAACAACAGTAATCTACTATTCCAAAAATAGTGATTGGGAAAAAATAGGAATAAATAAATGTTTTTAAAAAAAAACAAACTGCTATGTTTTAAAGATTCTGACTGATAAACTCAAGGTACCATTTGTTATTGAGCATTTTGGAATGAAAGTCTACATATATTGGACACCTTATTCTTAAGGCTCCACTTCAGAACATGAAATCACCCCACACTGCTTCATTGCCTCTTACATGCTGATGATTGTCCCTAATAATTGGGGGTCTTCACTCAACCTCCATGTATACTTGGTATGGGTTCCTGTTTCCCACTGGCATCATTTTCTGCACGTCTGCTCCAGGAGTATGCTCTCTGAAGCTTAATGATTAGCTTTAGGTGCTAATATTGCTAAGCTGCCACAGACTTGTCAGCCTCACTGTGGCAGACACTGCACTTTGGTGCCTGTAATTAAACTTGTGTCAGGGCGTGTGTGTGTGTGTGTCAGCAGACAGGAACGACAGCTAAAGTCACTTTGGCTGTAGACAATTAAAGGTCACACAGAGTTCTCTTTTTTTCAACGTCCTCTTTCCTAGTAACAGAAATGGCAATAAAAAGGACATAGTCATCCACCGTTCTTGTTCTTTGTTCTGTAGAAAAATAGAAAGATGTGGCAACTTCCTGTTTGGTGTTGCAGGTTGACAATGCCCTACTAGAGGCAAATCCAGCTTTAAAAAATTAAAAGAATCAGCACTCAGAAGACGTCAATATTCTTGAACACAATTAGAATTTATAGCATGTAGTTCCTCATCATTCAAAGTTTTCCACTTGCATTTTTTATAGATAGTTTTATGATTTATCAAGTCACACATCCGGCCTCCTGTCAGGCATCTGTTATTGTCAAGTACTACATACATTTTGAAGGATGCACAAACAAAGGTAGGAAACACTTTGGTCATTTGCTAGACTGCTAAAAACATGATAATAAAGCCTTTATTTAATCAGGTACAGTAATATCATTTAGGCCTGAGTACGTTCATACAAACAGCATCAGAAACTAATATGGGTGTCTTAAAAATGGTCCAAGACCTGACAGTCATGATGGTTGATTGCAAAATGTTTTTTCTGTGATCAAGAGAGAAACATGCTTTATTCTGACATAAGAAACCCATTTTTATCTTCAGATTTGTGCCAGTTTTTCCACATGAGGGTTAAAGAGGTGGTATTATGCTTTTTGGCTTTTCCCCTTTCCTTTATTGAGTTGGATACCTTTTTTGTGCATGTAACAGGTTTGCAAAGTGAAAAAGTCCAAAGTCCACCCCAAAGGGAGTTCCCATCTCCCACAGAAAACTCTGTTCTGAACTGCCTGAAAACAGCTTGTTTGTTGTCTACCCTGTACTTCCACTTTCCTGTGATGTCAGCAGAAAATACCTGTCATAATGCTTGCTAGTGACTAGTCTGACACGCCCTCAAAAACATCGGTGCAAAAACACTGAGCTGTAGCACACACCTCTCCTCTCCCTTCCAAACACTAGCTACCCTCCAAGCAGTCAATGGACATAAAGTAGTTACTCTGATGTAGAGACCGAGCTCAGTTAAAACTTTATGGACGAAAGATACTTTTGTTATAGATTAATAACTCACCACTCTGAAACACTTGCTCCTGTCCATGTTGCCAAGCTGGTCAGCAACATGTATCCTACAGCTGAATCGAAGCTGTTTATCGTCTTTCAACTGACCCACCTTTCTCTGCTTCTGAATGTCTAGTAGTCCTTAACTAGGAACTGCGCATGTGCAACTCCCTACAAAGATCATTTAGAGACTAGATGTATTACTCCATAGCTAAAACGAAGCGTTCAACACAGGGTGAAAAGAGGAGCTGCAGCAATGTGCAGTATGACAAAAAATATGGTGTTTTTTTTTAAAATAAAACCATGTAAACCTGTTCTGGTACAACCTCTAAATAGGATTTTGAACCTATGAGTTTAATATCACCTCTTTAAAATGAGAGCTTTTGTCAATAAAACATATTTAGTGTTGCCTGTAATCAAGGCAACACAGTTGCAGGGTAAAGGCTACATAGATGTCTAAAGAATATTAAAGGTAGACTAGACACAGCTCAAGCTGGATACATATTTATACAAAATTGCATCACCAGCATAGAAAAATATTTTTGTAAGAGGTGTTGGAGTCCAAATATTGTTTATGTGGATTGTAAATATTAATTATCCAAGTACAAAACCTTGTGGCACCCCTTAAGCTGATGATACACTGGGCAACTTTTTTTAACAATAATGCTGGGCAATGTTGATGGTGGCAAGTCCAACTATATTTTGAACGAATAGCGGCGGGGTGGGGCAGGTGGCGGAGTGGAGGGATATGGGGATTACAGTAGTAATCTTTACTCATTACCATTGACGGCAACATTGCCCAGCACCGTTGCTCTAAAAGTTGCTCCGTGTCTCATCAGCTTTAGTTATTACAAGAGTGGTCAATCTGAGACCATCAGTGCAGAAAAGCCTGCATTCAGGGAAAGATGTATGAGTTTTCATCTTATAAAGGATCATCTGCATATTCAAAGCTGACTGAGCAAGGATGGGAAGCAGTGTCACCTTCAGTCAGCACACATTTTTTGCAGTGAGCAGGAGGGCAATTATAATTGCAGATAACTGGGGTGATAACGACGCTGGCCATCTCTTCCACAGGCCTCCATACAATGACATACAATGTCATTGTGTGGGAGCAGCGCTGACATCCCCATCCTACTCCTTTGAGTCCTGCTAAGAGTGGGAGTGAGGATATGCTTCATATCTGTTAGCAGTTGAAAGCTAATTTCTCACCGCTCCTTCTCTAAGCCTTTTTTAGTGGCCACATAATTAAACTGCTTGGTTTAAATGCCACTAAATACACTTTAGTGTATTTACTTTTTCTTTGTAATGCTTTCTTTTGGATTGAATTGAAGTTGATAAATATGTACCTCTCTACAATTTACCAATAAATCTCCTTTTGTGGAAGCTCCAGAGCATTGCGTTATCGCCTTGATCACACATTATGAGTGTGCAGTGCCAGGATAGTGTGAGACTTAAACTGTGGGATGTGTTGTGTTGCTGGCATATCCTGCTGTTGCTGAAAGGGCCCGTTGGTAGAGAGGATTGCTCCCAACATTAGATGAAAGGCTCTGGGACGCACGCCAGGTGTCTGCCGCTTCTCCCCTCGCTCTGACATCCTCACAGTCAGGAGGCGCTTCAGGAAGGTTTATGGTAGCCAGATCCCCCCTCCTGTTACAAACATCCACCACTATTCAGTCTGCTGTCATTTGCATTGTACATACTGTAATGAAAGAGTTGGTGACCTGCTGTTTAGAATAGGCAGCAGTGAAAGGCACATAGACAGCCATTATGTGCTTGAACAATGAGTTTGAGGTAGCTTAGAGGTAAGAAGAGGATCTGTGACTAGGAGATCACTGACTGAGGGGATTTGAGCAGCTAAAATGAATGAGAAAAATTTGCTGAATTGCCCTTTGGATACTTAACCCACATTTGTTCCAGAGGACCTTTACAGTTGCCAACATGTGCTGGGTAGCTCCCAGGTATAAATGCATAGAAAATAATAGTCATTTCAGTCTCTCATAGGGTATCAAGAACAGGTTCCAAGTTGGAATTTGGTCCAAATTTCCAAGAACCGTGAGTTCGATAAGACACGTGCATTTCGATACTGGTTATTGGTTCCAAACATTTTTTTAATATTTCACTTACGCTTCCGATTGTACTGTGGTGAGCTTTTTACAGTCCATAAAAGTTGCACTTATTGGCCAGGACCTGCTAAGCGGACCTGACGTCACGTCATGGGTAGGGCTGGACTCGAATATTAGAATTGGGATTTGAATATTCAGCCGTTATCCCCCCCCCCCATCATTACTAGAACTTCTTGGGTATTTATTGTTCTTCTGCTGTTGTGCTATCAAACAAATAGCCCTAGATTGTGAAATTACAGCTTATAAACAGACGTCTAAACTATTGGTATTCAGTACCTCAACAAAGCATGCGAGAAGAGAGTACTTCCGTTAATATTCCTGGATCATGCCGGACCACAGCAAATACTCAAAACTTTAGCTTAGCTTCACTAAAACAAGATAACAACATAGCAAAATGCTGTATGGATATTTCATGCAAAGGGGGGTAGCAGTTCCAATATGAAGCATTTACTTTAACACAGCGTGAATCTGAAGCAGCCCACAGTGTTCAATGTGTCGCGGTCTCCCGCTACAATGACACCCTGGATACAGCTAACGCTAACTATAGCACCATCTCATGGTAAATGAATTATGTCTACTATGTCAGCATAAGAACTGGATTCGACAAGTAGAATTGGAATCCTAATCAATAAATTTGAAACAATATCCAACCGTACTCTCTTAGGAGTATGATAGTTGTCATTCCCATCTGATGCAGCTATAACATGTGTCATCAATCAATTTGTATTTGTATAATTTAGTCTTCAGCTAAAGTACTTTTCAAGTATTTTATTAAGGTTTATCTACCTATTTATACTTTCAACTACAAACTCCATTCAGCCATTAGTGCTCCACATTGATACATTCATTCTAATTAGACCATATCCAACTTTTCCAAGTCTTCATATGCCTTTCTAAGCTTTTTCAGCTCATATCTAAACTACCCCATGAACTTTCTCACAGTAATTCAGCTTTTCTTTTTTTTCAGCTAGAAATGCTATTAAAACTGGCTGTCTTCATGTCCCAGAATTTTTCATCTTTAACACTGATCAGTCCTGTACGAAAGGACAGTACATTACATCTAGAGCAGTCTACAAGATAGCACAGAGCAAGTTTGAAAGTCCTTTATTAATAATAAAAAAAGATGAGGAATATTGCCCAAGTGTGCATCTCTCCTTGTTTACTGCACATAAATACCTATATTGGCAGCCAGGAGGCCAAGATTACTTTCATAATGAAAATCGACAAATGGTGTAACCGCTTTATGGACTCTTTTCACGCATGTCAGGGAGCCCTCTGCTGCTCAGTGAATCATCAGAATGAAATTCTAAGCCGATATGAAAGATTGCTGAGTCTTAAGGTTTTGTCCTGATTCATGGAGTCCAGCACTTTAACTGTGAAGAAGGAATACCGGTTGTGTGGCTTTAGGGATAGAATCACCAGCCTGGGGGGGGGTACTGTATGGATTTACATATCAAGATGCTGATCAGACAGCATGCGTATTGCTAAGTAGGTGTGCCTTAGGCCACAATAAAAGGTGAAGAAAAATTTGCAGTTTCACTGTATTGGGGGGGGGGGGTTCGTGGGGGTCCAGAAACCACCATTGATCACCATTTGCCTCACGCAGTGCAACACATCTCCTTCGCATAGAGTTGATCCGATTGGTGATTGTGGCCTGTGGAATGTTGGTCCACTCCTCTTCAATGGCTGTGCGAAGTTACAGTCAAGTCGAGACCCCTATGAGGACTACGAGCATGCAGATGAGCTTCGCCTTTGGAGACGGCTTATGGTAGAGAAATTACCATTCAACTCACGGGAAACAGCTCTGGTGGACATTCCTGCTGGCAGCACTCCCCACTCTCCCTCAAAACCTGCAACATTTGTGGCATTGTGTTGTGTGATGGAAATCTGCACATTTTGGAGTGGCCTTTTATTGTGGCCAGCCTAAGGCACACCTGTGCAATCTCCATGCTGTCTGATCAGCATCTTGAAGTGGATGGATTATCTCGGCAAAGGAGAAGTGCTCACTAACACAGATTTTGACAGATTTGTGAACAATATTTGAGAGAAATATAACTTTTAATATTATTACTGAATTGATTCATCTTGATTCTGCTGTTAAAATAACTTTGATGTGGCAGAGTTAGGTACAGGGTCTTGGTGCTCAGACTTACAATGCCACATAATATGACGGGAATAAGCTACAGAAGGCAGCATGAAGCCTGAAGTATTCATGCTGCTCATAGGGAGTGAGAAAGTGTGGCTTTAGCTTCTGTACATCAGTGGTCAGACTCAGGGTGCTGTTGACAGAACCAGGCTGACAGCCTGCGCTGATGAGACACATTCTCACCACTAAAGTAAATAGGTTAAAGTAAACAGGAAAGCAAGCTTATCCTCCACGGCTTTAGCTTGGCCTCAGATGTGGAAAATCTGCAAATGAAAGTCTGAAAATATACAGTAACTTTCTGAAAACTTGAGAAAGACTTAGATGATGTGGGAGATTTTAGTAAGTGCATTCTAAAAATGCAGTGTCTCCTGCCAAGCTTTGTTCAGTCCTGACAGAAAGATCTGTCTTTTAGCTGGGCAGAGGAAAGCTGTTGATTTGAGGGCAGCCATTAAGACAGTATGGATTTATTAACACTGGGAATGAAAAGAGGCAGGGGCATGTCATATTACAGAGATTGGATAAGTGGTAGAAATGCTGTGTGTGGGTTAAAGTATTGCTTTTCAGTATAGGGACCCACCCTATAGGAACTATACAGAACCCATTTGGCTCTCTGCCTTTCTGCTGGTGTGAATCGATCAGTGCACACGTGAACTGACTGGTACACACCAACGCACACAAACACACATCCCTCTTCGAATATCCAGTTCCTTTGGCTCAAGGAGCGTTATGATGTAGTACGTTTTCTGATGGCTTCAATACTGAGAAGTCAGAGGAGTGGCAGCCATTATCCCATGTGTGACATCATGCATTATGTGTGTCCAGTTTTACAAATTTATCCTGTAGCTATCATACACGTGCATTGTATACAGTCATTCAAGCATTCATAAATGTATCATCCATTTAGTATTTTATGAGGCTGCCTCTGACCCCCACTTTGGACTCTCATACCACATCTCTGTTACTGTACCCAGCCTACAGACAAAGACTCAAGCAGACTACTGAGTAGACAAGTCAAACCTTGGTCCCCAGATACTTAGAGCATTATGCCGAACTGTTTTTAAAGCTGCAGCCACACAAGAGCGTTCTTCTGGAAACATAGAGGAGTACGTCAGATGTGTGACTGGCTATATCAGTGCATGAAGTGATGGTATAGTCACCATACGGGTGAGAAACTAGCACAGACTCAGAACATGCAAGAACCCCCAAAGACTCTCTTATAACCTGATGTACACAAAGTCCTGGGGCCGGTGCTACAAAGATTTTGGGTTTGTCTGGTAACTTCAAGTGTAACCCTGGGTTTTCAGTCCCGTGACAGTGGTTGACTTCTTAACCAGGGCGCCATGTTATTTATGCTGAATGGTGAACCTGTTCCGGAGCAGGTTCTGCATGAGATGAGAGATCAAAACTATGTTTAAAAAAACTACTGACCAATCAGTTATCTTGGAAAATGACATCACCGTTCCTAGAGAATCCCGCAGACTGTTTAAAGGCTACTTTTACGCTTTACGATGCTTTTGTATATTGATATCGTCCTACAACAGAGACTGACTGAGGCCAAGCCTTGTACAAGACTGTTTCACACATCCTGTCGCCTGATCTCAATGGGACTTCCTGTTAAAATAAAGGTAAAGTAAAATAAAATAAAATAAAAAAATAAAACAAAACCACCAGAACTAAGAGCATTGGAGTAGGTAACAGTTTACAGTCTGCCTTGCTGTTATCCTGTGTTGCTGCATGTATAGCAGTGCAGCTATAAAGAACGTGCAAACGGACAAAGAGTTTGGGCCTTCTCGACTGATAACTCAAGGCATCTCCTCAACTTTTAGGGTTACTTATTACTTATTTAGAATTAGATGCACAAATGTGAAATATAATTTATATACAAACTGATGAAGATATCTTCACTCATGTAACTGATGTGGGTGTGTGACTTCACAGAATTTGATGGCATTCTAAAGTTGGTGAGGTTTTGAGTCACTAAATAAGGTCCTTTTGAAATAAATCCAAGTCAAATGATTGAATTGCAGCACGTTTTGAAGAAAAAAAATAATGAACCCAAATTACAGTTCTTTGTGCTGCTGCCACAGTTACTACATAAATGGGTGCTTTGTTATTCCTTCTTTGAGAAAACATTGTCAAAGCCGCAGACTGAATCACACTCAGCAGGAGTTTCCTGCCTGCAGCGGAGCTCTTTAGTCTAATTAAAATCTTATTTCCATTGCAAATAAGCTTTACATTTCTGAATATGATGGATGTAGTTTGTTTGCTTGAGCTTCCTTGAAGGAAGTTTTGGGTTGTTTTACTTCCTTTGCCACCACAGTGCAGGCTAGATGTAGACTGCTCTATTGCAACTTCTTTTATTCTTTTGTTCTTTTGTCAGGACAGGGCATGTTGTTGTTGTTTGCATCACTTCTTTGAAAGAGGGTTTACACAACTTGAAACAGCAGCTGCTGTGTACTTCAAAACCATATTGTTCTAATACTGACACAAGTTACACTCTCTTCAGCTCCTCACTACTTTAGTTTCATAGAAAAAGAGACAATAGGATGCACATGCGTGCCATAAGCATTTTAGCTGTAATGAGCCATAAAATGTTGCACATATAAACAGAGGGGAAAATCTATAATATATAATAAATGGCAATATAGATCATACTTACCATAATTTCCTCCTTACATTTTTATTCCTGAAAGTAGGTCCCTAGCACCTCCGTCCCTATTACATCACGCACGTCATGAAAGACAGCAAGCTTTGATTGGTCGGGGACAAATGTATAGTTGTAACAGACAAAACTATTGTGCAGTCTGAACCTAGCTTTAGTGTCTCTCAGCTCATTTTGTTGGTTTTACAGCCTGCTACGTCACTGTTTTTACTTTTTTTTACACTACTTCCTTTATTATTGGTTCCAATGCAGTTAGCTGGTGACTAGCTGGTGAACATAGTGGAACATAGTGGAACGTTTAGCAGATAAAGAGTCAGATATTTTTTCTCAGGAGCAAAACAGAGCTAAAAGGAGGGTAAACATTAATCAGGTGGGTAGAAACATGATGCCAAATGAAAGTGGATGTTGCTCTGTGTGTGCTGCATGTGTACTTGGGTAACTGTTTGCTATATCAACTTTATAAGTTCATAATGTGTCAGTGTTGTGTTAACAGTGCTGAGATCAGAGTGGCTGTAACAGAGCAGTGTGAAAGTAGCTGCTGATAAAAAGAGCAATCTCATTCCTCCACATTTCCCAGCTTAAAATTTTTTGCCACATGTATAAGCTCAGTCCGCTTTATTAATCAGTGATGTCTGATGCTGAAGTATTGACTGCATTTTAAATAGGTCAACATTTTGCAAAATAAACTTACACGCTTATTTGCCAAGGTTTAGATTGATACCACTCCGTCCAAAGCTAAAGCCTTCAGCTGGTCAGCTTAGCTCAGCGTAAAGACTGAAAGCAGAAATAAACGGCTAGCCTGGCTCTGACCGGAAGTAACATAATCTGTCTACTAGCACATCTACACACTATGTCTTTTTTGTGTAATCCTAAATATAAAAACAACACGTTTGTGCGTGGGGGGGGCAGATTATTTCTTGGCCAGGCCTAGTCACTACGTGGAGTGTAGTTTGGTTGCCTGGCATCCAGTCCAGGAAACGGTCTGACACAGAAGCGTGATGTCTAACTATTCTTTGAAAGAATTCACCTGGCAACAGGCACATTGACATATCTACTGGCGAACAAAAGATGTGTCAAAGCAGAGGTGACTTGCCAAGGAGATTAGAAAACAAAAGTGGTGAAATTACTTCACTCTTCACACCGTTTCTTTTCACAGAGCGTTGTGCTATCACCGACTGTATCAAGTTATAAATCATATTTTTTAGCAAGCTGGTGTCAAGTTTGGTGAGAAACTCAGCAAGCTGCAGTCATGTAGGGCCATTTCTCAGAGCAGCTGCTGTCGACTATTTGCACTCTGCTTTACCATCACCAGTCCTTTTACTAATGGCAGCATATTAACAAAAATGTTGTGTTGTTGAGTTGTGAAAGTCAGCACAACAGACCCCAGTTTCACCTTTCCCAAGGAGGCTAAATGTGTTTGTTGATGACGCTGATAATTAACTCTCATGGAAAATGAGCATCTACAAACAAACTTTGATCCGCAATAATAAACTCTTTAACATGTTTATATGTTCATATGTTACATTTGGCACCGTATCTTTAAATGGCCCCCATTCTGTCGTGTGTGGAAAACAGTTTAGTAGGTTAATGGAAACAGTAGCACAGGAGACTGCATTAAACCTTGCATTATTGGGCCCATAAAAAGGTTGCAACAGGGCTGTGTCGTGCACTCATCATCGGCTGGGGTGAGTTTCCACGGTGGCTGCGGCGATTGCTTTGGTATATTGGTGCAGAAGGGCCTCGGTCAACATGAGAAAGAGGAAGGTCTATATGGTTACAGTAGCTGTGCGGGAGGGGCATACACAGAGATCTGACTTGCACTAATAACCGCTTTAGTCCTCTAGTTTCAGCCCTAAAACAGCAGCAGCCTACATTCTTGTCTTGTGGTCTTGTGGCTCTGGTTTGTGTGTCAGATGATGTTTGTCTGAAAAAACATGTTTAAAAGAGTTTTAGTCAAAATGCCTGACGGGGGGGGGGTTCACACTGAGGAAGGCATAAAAAGGAATGAGATAGATGGATGGGAAGATAGCGCGAGGGAAAGACATGAGAACTTTGAGGCTAGATAAAAGCTGAGGACGAGTAAATAAATGTCAGTGATGTAACACATTTACAGAGGGACAACAAAAAAAATTAGTGAAGGCTCAGACTAAAGGAGAAGAGAACGAAAAAGAGAAGAAAGAGCACTCATTAGAGAGAGAGAGAGAGAGGCAGGCTCAAAGTCTCTCGCATGTTCGTTCTCTCTGACTTGTCTCCTCCCTTTAGTGTTTGGTGTGTGTGTGTGTGTGTGTGTGGGAGAGACAGGGCTGAGCTCAGTGGCTTGTCGTACCAGGTTCAGTCTGACCAAGAAGCGGCAGCAAACGAGCGGGCGACGCATTTCCTCTCTTTCTGTAAGTGAACCTCAACACCATCAAGTGTCAAAACGGGAAACAGGAGTGGGCGGATTAGAACTGAGCTGAAGCTGATCACACTGTGTGCGGTAGCATTTGAATAATTTCGCTCTGCAGTTTGATTTAGACGTATTCAGCCTGGCAGTCAGTCTCAGAAAAGAATTTGTTGTCATGTGGTATTGCCATAAAAGGGTGTCATTTAAGCTTTAGACTTGCCTTTGTGATAAGGTTTCACACTTGGACAGAGTCTGCTGTGTTGTTTCCACTCCAGCTTGTTGTTTGCTCAGTATGTTGTCAGTGAATGAAGGCCAACACTCGCTGCCACACTGTGCTCAAGGGCTACGTTTACAGCTAATAACTGGTCATGCTGCTTCTATTAGCACGGCGGAGACAGTTGCACTGCTCAGTATTAGTTCTTTATTTCTTCAGACAGATCATGTATGCATGTATCTGGACTGGGCGGACTGTTGCTGGCTAATGGCCAAAGCGTGGATCTAATGAGGCTAATGACAGAGAGGGAAGGTCTGTCTGGAGCGACATCGGGTCCATTATAGAAACATGATAGCCCCACTTAAAAACGTAAAGAAGTTTTCAAGTATAGTTTTAAAAGAGACAAAATGAAGCACTTTTATTTTTTTTTTCTATTTCATTCACATAAGTTAAAGGCAAAAAATTCTTATTTGCTGCCTAAATGCTGGACCGTGTGCGTGGCTCATTTGAATGAGGACAAATTAACCAATTATTTTTTGCCGGGTTGCAGTTACGCAACAACACTTTTCCACAGAAGAGGCAGGAATCTTGGATGGGCTGGAGCGTGTGTAATCAGATTGATAGTACTAGCCGAGGCCTGCGTGTTCATTCATTCTGAACAGCTGCTGGAGTCTGGAGTTTAACAACAGGACAGGGAGGGAAGCATTCAAATGGGACTACACCACAGACCACCAAAACACTTAATCAGATCAATTAATTATAGCCATGTAATTGTATTGAATTGCCTGTTTGTTTTTGTTTTTTTTGTGTTTTTATTATTCAGTCTGACACTTGTGTTCATGTTGGCTGTTTTCAGTTATGGAAGAAGTATTGAAATCCTTTACTTAAGTAGAAGTAGTAAAACCTTAATGTAAAAATTATGTTTTGAATAATTGTATATATGATCATTATGTTTTGTGTATAATAACTTGAAACTGAAATACTCAAGTAACGTACAAGTACCTCAGTATTGTACATGAGAATGCGTACTTGAGGGGTAGTTGAGGCTTTTCCCGCAGAATACTACGTGTATTCTGTAGTCATTTTGATTTAAACAGAAGCAGTTAGCAGTAGCCGAGTGTCAGGAGCATCTAACATACTGTTTTTCATGTCTAAGAGTTAAGAGTTTTTTTTTCTTTATGCCAACTGACTACAAAGTACAGCTGTGTCTATCTCTCCATGCCGTTTTTCTGTCGTCATGTTTCTGTCTTTGGTGCAGGAAGATGACGTGTTCAAACTGAATCCCACTAACAAAACTGATTGGTTTTTCCAACCGAGGAAACAGCCTTCAGTCAGAACAACACCTGTTGAGGCTGTAGATGTGGGCCTTGATGAAACCAGACTAAATTAATCATACGTTCCGTAGTGTAAGATCTTCTTAGTGCGACATTGTGCAGCTCCACTTAAATGCAGCATTAGCAGACCACAACTCCCAAAGGCAGCGACAGCTATGTGGAAGCACTTACTAGGAAATGGCACCAAATTCTGTCTCAACCCCTGATTACTTAACACACAGTTGTTGTTAGGAGTCTGCACACAACACCTCAGCTCAAACTCTTAAAATTGTAATGATATATTTCCTGTTCTAGCCTCCTGCTGGACACCTCAGCTTTCTAAATCCTCCTAACCAAGAAAGCAATCCAGCTGTGATCAGCCAGTGCTTCCATTTCCTCATTGCTGAGCCTGTCCTGGTGTGAGATTTATATTAACACTATGAAGGCCAGCTCACTCCCACTTTGGCCATATATCACTCGCAGCCTTGTGAGGTGCTTTGAGTGAAAATAATCACAGACTAGCATTTGATTCCTCCCTCACAAGATGTAAATCCTCAATATTTCTTCCACCTTTCCTCTTAAGAACATTTACCCTGCCACCGCCATGCTGTCTCTGAGCCCCGAGCCCCCCCACAGCGATGAAACTGAGACTCCACTCTATGTGAGGCCCATGAACCCACCCAGCTACCCCCTCCCCTGCCTCCCCTGCTTTGAAGGCTGACGTGGTGAAATGTTGCAGTGTAATCAAATGCTCCTGCTCCTTCCTCATGAGGCTATGACATGGACAAACCGTTGTATATCCAACAGCCGTCCTTTTTTTAATCTACTTGCATCCCATTCGCCAGAGAGGTGACTTCATTAGGTTTCGTGTTAGCAACGGAGACAGGGGGTGAAGAACTGAAGTCCTCTGGGATTGCTCCTGTTTGCTCTAGTGTCAGAATATGCCCTGCTGCTGAGAATTATCTCTTCATGGATTTCCTGTCAAGCCATACAAGGATTCCGATTTCCTTTCTCAGTGTACCTCCACCCATATCTGGAGCAGAAGTGAACAAATATATATTAAATGTACACGTTGCTCCACTATTTTTCTATACTAAAAACAAAAATATATTTTAACCCCAAGTTAGCAAATAGTGAGATGTAGTAAAAAGGAAGAAAAAACACTCTAGAGGCTTCTTCACTTTAAGCCTCGATCCTGATATGTCTGTCGGTGAGCTTGGTGACCGTCAGACAGCGATGAGGGGTAAATCGGCGGTCGCCAGTCGTAATGTGTGAACTGCTCAAAACGGCTCCCCGACACATTTCTGACACATCGCAGACACCAGCAAGATATCTAGCATGCCAAATATCTGGAAGAGTCAGACGACCTGACATCCACGTCCAGCCAATGAGTGCTGGCCGAGCAGGCAGCTACTTTTTTTACTACAAACACTTTTTACCCTCCTCCAGCTCTCTCTGTAACTCAGACAACCCCTGCTTCCTGCTTGTGCTAATCTATTCTTTCACCCAGATTCTTTGCCTTATAATTGCTATCTTGATAATTACAAACAACAGCTGTTTCATGTGTAGGTTCGTGTCATTTCCCGTTTCACATTTCACATGTGTTTTCTTGACAAAACGTGGTTTGGAGAGCTGTCTACTATCAGTCAGGTAGTGTGGGAACGCCACAACGACTTCAAGACTCCCGTCACAAGGCGGCGGGCACGGCGATCGGCCGACGCTGAAAGTTGTGTATTCTGCATGAGCCTCTAGGATGAAGACAGGGGTGCACCGATACAACTGTTTCTTTCCTGATTACAGCTTTTGTTATCTGAACTCATGGTAGCGGCAAACCGGTACAATGCTTCCCCACTGCAATAAATGTATAGAAGGATCATTTCATTGAAAAACACATAAAAAATGATAATGGTGCGATTCTTAAGGGGATTGGTACTAAACAAAGGTGTTTTCTTAAGTCTACAGAATACGATGTTTAGGGCGTCTCTGCAGCACGACAATATTTCATTTAAAATAGTATTTTTACACAATTTTCACCTTTAAGAAATATTGTCTATTGCCCTAAAATGAATATGAAGCTATAACTGTTGCCCGTAACTTTTTAAGCAGGGATGTTTGTATATATAAGACGCATTATATCGTACTAGATTTTATATTAGATAGATATTCTCATAGTTTTCAAACTTTGAGAGAAGACTCGGAGCATGATTTATACCTTAAATAGAAGTAAGAAAAATAATAATAATCCATTGATGTCATTGGAATGCATCAGACTTTGACCTGTAGCAGTCTGTTCTGGGTTTCAAGGCAGCAGACTTATACAGGGACTGACATTATAACACACATTCAATGCGGCAGGCTAATTAACAGGAGCTGTTTTTGGGCTCACTGTCAGACAGCGCACTGCTTCAGCTCCTCAGTGATGGCCCCATGTTCTCCACACCTGCGCCCCAGCACAGCGGTGATGAGCTCCACGGACTTAACCAATTTTTTGGGATTGTGTCCCAGCAGTCATTGCACATCCGTCACATTCTGCCCACACTTTTGTTTTTGTTCATTGGGAATCTTAAGCCCAGCATGGCTCTACCAGAGGAATGAAAGGCAATACCGTCTTTGGTCAGGCTTCAAATGTACCGAGGTGATAATAACAAGTCAGGCCCGCTCAGTTTCAACCAGAGTGATACTGACACTTTAAGAAGGAAATGTGAACTCTTACTTCCTCACCTGCTCTACATCTGCCTGTTTGCTTGTTTTCTTTCTATAAGGTCACAGACACATACAGTATACGAAGCACTTGGTGGCTTTTTGGCTGCTCATTCTCATAAATTAAATATTATAAAGCCGACCTTTCTGGCTACTTTTCAAATGAAAGACTAGTGTTTATTACCTTGGCTCAGGTTTTAGTTTGGATGGTGTCTTGGCCAACTCAGTCGGCTCTGGCCACACTCTCTGGGCCCATATGATTGCGGTTTCACTCCAGCTGTAAATCAGCCACCATATGGGCAGCTTATAAGACCCGTTACTCATACAGTAGCTCCCCGCCTGCCTGAACTCAGGCTGTGGCCATGGAACCACCTCGTGCTGACAGATGTGTCTGTTCTTTGATGGATAAAGCCTCTCTGACACTACCGCACGCTGGGCCAGACTCAGTGTTTTCACACTCAGCTAGTGCTGCTGCTGCTGCAGAGCAGGACGGTTTGGGAGATGGTGGAATGCAGACATGGCATTTTTACACTATCACTATGTCAATACTTTCAGCATTTTGTTTTAAATTATTAGTTTATTGTTGTATTTTATATCTATTTTCATTTCAAAATATCTGCATGATCTTTCAGCATGTAGTGCTTTCCATCCACCTGTGTTCCGTCAGTGAATATAGCCACTAGAACAAGCTAGACAGATCATCTTTACACCGCCCACGCCTGCACACTACACATCAGTTTGACATATTTGGATTGGGAGAAGGCAGTGGCAGTAATTGAAGTAGGCCACGACTGGTTGTACTTTTTGCATTGATGCATTTAAACTTAAAGGAGGTCCAACTGTGAGTGAG
>JAPMOB010250709.1:0-12823 GCA_029875015.1 Lepomis gibbosus | reverse complement strand
GGTTTCTTTTCAGCACTGTAGCCAGGCTGACAGAGAGTCACAGCTCTATTGAGCAAAGTATTCCCATAGCTCTCAGTAGTGACGACTTCATGAGCTCCTTTAATGATAAAATTGTAACTATTACAAACAAAATCCACCAAGACCTGCCCTCAACTGGCACCGACTTATCTCTAAACTCAGGAACTTTAGAAACAGCTGTAAAACCAGTTATATGTTTAGACTGCTTTGCTTCCCGACGTTTCCCGGAGTCGTGTGCTTTCTCGTCCCTCTCCTCTCTCCTCCTATCACTTCCTGCAGGTATTTCTGGCTCTGAAACTGTGGAGTCTGGATCTGTGGTTGCAAGTCACCTGCTGCTTCCATGTTCTTGCTCAACACCCTTTGCTTCAATTGTTATTACTAGTCCTATTGTTATTATTGTTATCATTAACATTTTAAACAATAAAGGTAGTACAGACTGATGGTACAGATCATACCCCCTAAACAACAAATCTGACACATTGCAATATAATATAGATAAGTATGTTTTCAGTAGTGTATAAAGACCTCACATAATGAACTGTTATGTTTTTATTACCTTACAATGAGCCATTTCTATCTACATACACCATGGGTCCTCTTACATGGACGTCGCCATGTTGCGCCACCATGTTTCTACAGTAGCTCAAAGGGAAAAACAGCTTTAAAGAGCATGTTTTGTCAATCTGTTGAATACTTACTAGAAGAAGAAGAAGTAGTAGTAGTAGTAGAAAAGAAGAGCAATTTGGACAAATGGATGCCCACACAAAAGCTACAAGAGTGTGTTGGCCAGCTTAACTTCTCCAGCGTGCTTGGAAAGAGAGGGGTGAGCGGTGACGTGCATTCATGTGGTGTCGGAATAATCAGAATCTTTTTTTCCTCCTTAGATCTTATAGCAAAAAGAGAAGTAAAGTGTACATGGGACCTAAAATAGAATATAGAACTTTGATTTGTGCAAAACCACATAGCTTATGTAATTTGTAATATGGTTATAACGGTTACTTTGCTGTAAATGTAGAGTAAACTAGATGTAGATGATGTGTTGTTTATATGCTATGATAATGCTAATCCAAAAAATCTTTGTGATAGCGCTCATTTTGATTCCAAATTCCGACTTAAAAGCACACGAACACAAACTTAGTCAGAAGAATGACTTCACAAATCGGGAAATGGGTCCATCTGAGGAGCAAATAAATGAGCTGCTGGCTGCAATTCACAACCCTCACTAAAACTTACACACTGAACCTTTAAGTTAAGCAAAAAATATTGCAATGCGCTAGAATATAATGATGTGTGTAGTGTTTCCCTTACCAGTTGCTCTATGCGTTCATATAGAAGACACTGCGTGAAGTTACAAGGGAGCTGTTCCACTCTGAAGCTGCATCTTCCATCCACCAGGTCCTGGAGCTGGGACAGACAGTGGCTGAAATGGTCATAGGCCTCACAGGAAACATCCATGTCTCGCAGGGAGAAGTTCATCCTTGTAAGACAGCCAGGCACAGCAGGAAACCTGATTACTTCCTGATCAGTATCAGTATCACCTGTTGCTGACTCCTGCACCTCAGTGGTACAAGCCAAGTGTACACTTTACAACAGAAGTTCGACTAATGACTGTCAATCACACAAAAGAAGGGGTGCCTAGTAAATATGTATTGAAGCAGCAGCAATGTAATTAGCATTCTGGACCATTTACACATTTATCTTGATTCAGCAAGAGATAATGTTCAGATTACCTTTGTTGACCACTGTAATCAGATAAGTGGCTAACCTGGCATTGACCAGTTAAATCACCTTTATGCTTCTTACAGCAACTGAGAGGTTATTTGGGAAGCATATTATGAGTATTCTGGATCTAACGCTAAACTATCTTTGGTACAGGAAAAAGTATTTAGTTTCATGTTCAAACTGTTTGGTGTTGCTGGCCAGTAAGCATGCATGTTCAGGTGGTAGGCAGTGAGCACCAGTGGTGAGAGAGGTCAACTATAGTTCATACTCCCACCAAACAACAAGCAACCCTTGACTTCATTGGCTCTGCACAGGTCTGTTACTATTTAGTTTAGTAACCAGCTCATGATCTGTTTAGTGGAGCATACTGACTGTCTAGATAATTTTGGTGTCTTTTATATTGTGATGTATTGTTTATTTAATTTATTGTATTATTATGTTGTTTCTTTATTGACCATGACATGAACATCCAAGATAAAACCTGTTTAAACTTCTCCGCTCTGGTAGGCGCTACAGTATGCTGTACACTAAAACAACCAGGAACAGTATCTCCCCACAGGCCATTAGTCTGATGAACAGTTAACTCCAGACACACGGTCAGGAACAATCACTGTACAATAACGTTGAAACTCTAACTAACCTATCTAACTAATCTATCGGTGTACTGTACTATTTATTATTTATTCGTCATTTTTGTAACTCAGTCACTGTTCGCACTGTTTATTGCATATCAACTTACCTCATGTACATAACAACACCTGCACAAACATATTTCTTAAAGCATCCTTTGCAGTTTACTCCATTACACTATTGTCTTGCTATCTACAAATTTTTGTTTTTGTTTAAGGTGTATGTGTGTACTTTACACTGTCAGCTGTGTGTGGTTTTTTGAACTTTTTTTTTTTTACATGCATGTTCTGTGTATGTAGATCGAGAGCAATGTAAGACCAGAGTCACATTTCTCGGATGTGTACAGATACCAGGGCATTAAAGCTTATTCTGATTTTTGTAATGACCAGGGGACTACAGATGGAAAATAGCCTCCTGGTTAAATCTGGTACACATTTCTGGAAAGCTAATATGTTCATTAATATGCATGGCCACTTTTTAATAAATAACATAAAACAAATAAATAAAGTATGGTGGTGTTTAAACTGTACGGCTTTTTTGCACCTTCTTTGCATCTTTGTCAAGGAATTCTAACAATTCGTGATCTGAATTCATAATCATGTTAATACCCCACCAACTATAATGTAATTGTAATAATCCCTTTCTCTTATTTTCAGTAACTGCTAGATTTTCTCTCAATAAAAAAACATACATTTTAGATCTATGGAATCCCCCAGTGATCTTTGGATATATTTTTACAGTTTTTTTTTTAAACATGCTACATTACCCATCAGACACCATTGCTGACCTTTCATAAAATAGTAAAAAATAACCTTTATTTCTCAGAATCAATGGAGAAATAATTCAAACTGATGGCCATGACATTATTTTATCATATTGTTGAATTATCAAAGACGCTTTTGTGTGTTTATGTTGAAAAATGGTGAGGATATCATTAACTTGACAATTTGAGAAGCAATGTACCTGGTCTGTTGGAAATTCAAAGGAGACATTTTTTGAAGTTTTTAATTAAATAAAATAAAAGGTTATGAGAACAAGACGAAAAGATCCTTAAAAGATATCCTCAGTGCCAAGATATATGAGGGNTCATTAAACACTTCATTTCCTGAATTCTGGTGGAAAGTTTCTGCACCAATTTATGGTGGAAGTGTTTTATTAAAGGAAACACAAAATTCAGGTGGCAGGTGACATTTCAAAATATATAAATATAATCTAATGCAGTGCAGCTCTCTGGCGTTCTGTGTTGTTGTACAATTTCTCCTGTAGATCAACTTTTCTCATGTAATATCTTCCCTGCTGAGGCAACACATATGCAGGCATAATTTAGTATTCCCTCCTCTTTTGTCATGTTCAGAGGGAGACAACAGAAAACTTGACCAAAAAAAGAAACTGCATCAAGAAGTTGTTAAAGTTACTGACTGGTGCTGATTTTTTTTTAACAAATTATGCTTTAAAAAAGTGGTAGGGACAAATCAGTCATTTCAAAAAGTGGTGATGACATGACCCCAGGTTGGAACTGCTCTCTCACCACCCTTTTCTTTTTCAAAACTTCCATCACTTTTCATGTGAACAACACCATGAAAGCCTTTCAGGAGAATGTCTGAGAATGTTCTCAATGCCTCTCTGATCAGAGACTGCAGAAAAATACTCATGTAATTTTGCTGCTGTATGGCAGGACCTCATTTGATAAAACATACCTTGTCAGAATAACAAGTTTTAACAAAGAATGGACTGTAGGGTTTTATTTAAAATTTTCTCCTTACCTTTTTTCTATGGAGATGAAGATTGTACAGGTGTGAGGAAAGTTACTGCAGAGTCGGTACAATGTTCGGAAAAAGCCATCTGTCAGATCATCATCATAGCAAACTGGTAACACACAACACAAAATATTGATTCTTCCCGTTTGTCAGTCTGTGTATGTGTATTGTGTGGTTTTGTGGTTTATTTTGCAGCCATTATGGCTAAAATTTAAGTTGTCAATTGTACTACTTTTCATAGGTTAAATTATCTACTTTTCAGTGTCACTGTCCATTCATCTGTTCAGAGGCTTACTTTTGGTGACTTTAGAGTAAAAACAAAAACTTTCTCCAGTTTCAACTCTTGTTGAAAGCTCAGGACGTAGAGCGGGTCATCAGGTTGAAAGGGTTGAACATCAAATTGCTACCGATGAATATGCCATCAGAGTATGTGTGTGTGTGTGTGTGAATGATTAGGTTTTTTCTGATGAGTAGTTTGCAATTACATGGGAGCCTCTGCCATCAGTGTGTGAATGGGTGAAGGTGACATGTAGTGTAAAACGCTTTGAGTGGTTGGAAAACTACAGAGTTGCTATACAAGTGCAGTCCATTTGCTATTTTGCGCAACAGTGATGTCATGAGTCCTGGAGCCCATCTGTATTTTAGTACAGCAAAGTGCGAAAAGAGGTCAGTAAAGACAATATTTTCAGGGGGTGTCGAGGCAGGCGCAGACTGATCATTGGGAAGTTTGGGAATTTACCAGGTCTTTTACAGGGCTAGCCTTTTTCCCAACTATTATTTCCCCAAGTATTATATAGCCTACCGTAAAACTTTGAATAACAGCGGGCTTTTATTTGCTAAAATCACTGAATTGACCCTGCCTATATTAGGGACAGGCGTCCATATGGGACAGGTCTTTAATTCCTTTTGCACAAAACTGAAACTACTATCAGACAGTTAATTTATTTCAAATAGAATAATACTTGTATAAAAAATGATCAAATAATATCAAATATACATCATTCATTTGATCTAGCTCCGACAGACAGCTTATGTGCTTTTATTTTGAAGGCAAAAGTGTGGCAGAAGTTAGCAGAGAGCAATGGACAGGATTTACAACTTGGATTAATTTTTATGAAAAGCTGTTTTGATTCTTTTGATCGGTGGACCCTTACAGACTGAAGGAATATAAATAATCAAGGAACGGACACATTCGGACTTAACGAGTGCTTCAAAGGAAACGGAGTCAGCGATTTTTTCCCTTTCCTCTCTTGTAGCCATGCAAGTTGCATCGGTAAATCTATAAGAATTAGACTTTGGGGCTTGTTGTTTGTGTTAAATGAATGACTGAATTGTGGAGAATCTGACAAATCTAACAATGTGTAGCATGTTCATACGTACATATTGATCATAGATTTAAACATTAATTTTTGTTTTAACGATCTAAGCAGCTTAGAAGCAGCTAAAGAAGGTGAACCTGTGGGGTTTAAGATGTTTTATACATCCAAAGAACTTCTATAAAAACCAGACCAAGCATTTAAAGGGGACCTGCGCTTATTTGTTAAAATGTATTCCCACAAAAGGCCAGGAAACGGTGCAGGCAGCTATTTGGGACTCGGCTATTAATTGAGGTTTTACAGTATACAGCCTACAGATATTCAAAAGGCCATCTTAGCTGCACAGACATGGCTGGTGCAATACGTAATGGCAAGTTCAAATCATACCTGAAGCTGAAAATATGTAGCACTCATTAAAAGTATAGCACTCGTTGTTGAAACATGGATAGAAAGAGAAAACCTACGGCCAAAAAAGAAATATGCTTTCCAGGCTAATGAAGTTCATGTGGTGCACAGCATAGTTCAGCTGGAAACCTTGTTTATATTAGCCAGTTTATCTTTTAAGGTAAATAATAATTTCAATCAAAATACATTTATGACTAAAAATAATGGTTGTTGGTAAATGAATTAGTGACCCCCTTATGGGAGTAATTAGAACCCTGCTGGACTATATGGACTATAGCTTGTGGATGATCAAACTGTAAAAATGAACACACATATATACAACAAGTATACATGTATACCTATACCTATAATAATAATAATACTTATAATTTTTTAAATATCGTAAACATCCACTTTTTAAAATGTTTTTAAATGTTTTTAAAAAGTCTGAATGCATGGGTCTTGGCATGTTCTATCAAAATATCTACCACTATCTATATTTGTAGATCCACATCACATATGCCAATGATGGCTGTGGTGAACCCCCGAAGATCTATAGGAGTAGTTTTTTGTGTGGATAAGCTAACTGTTCATTTAACCGTGTGTGTTAGATCTCTTCTTGCTTCAAAACAGCTGATTCAAACTGTCAACTCGTTATGAATCCGGAAGCTATTTAAAGGGGTGGTATTGTGCTCATTTTCAGGTTCAAAATCTTAATTAGGGGTTGTACCACACCAGGTTTACATGGTTTCATTTTCAAAAAACACCATATTTTTCTCATACTGCACATTGCTGTAGCTCCTCTTTCCAGCATGTCTGTTGTACGCTCTGCTCTTGAGCGACAGAGTGATGCATCTTACTTGTACCATATCTTTGTTGGGAGTTGGGAGTCCTAGGTAAGGACTACTAGCCAATCAGAAGCAGAGAAGGGCGGGTTGTAAGAAACAAGGTAGTGTGATCCAAATCAAAGCCTTAAGACGGCGATTGTAACCTAGCAGATGGTATAAGTTATTACCAGTCCACAACCACACAACATCAATGTTCCACATCAGGACTAAACGCTGAACTGTTGTTGTTGTTAAATCAGCTGTGTTGAAGCAGGGAGAGATTAAATCATGCAGAACAGCAAGAAACCTTCTCCAGGAGGGGGTTGGTAAACACTTTCGTAGCAATGCTACATAAACTTCAATTCAACTAAGATGAATTCATACAGCCAGAAAAGTCTTTGCACGCTGTTTAAGTGTGAAAACAGCCACACTGAAAGGTCTGAACGATATTTTTTTTTTTACCTTCTTTTGGACTAATAACTAATAACTAACTAATAAGTGTCATAGTCAACACGAATGCAGACCTATGCCCTTGCTAAACAAAAAATGTTTTGTAACAAAAGATTCAAGTGCAAAAAAGTTCCGCACACAGAATAGGAAGAGGGCCTCCACCATTGAAGTCTAGTGGTCTTGAGCCAACATTTTGAACCAGTGGTTGTTAATTTTTCTGTTGGTACTCTAAGCACAAGTTAAGGATAGATTAACGCAATGCAGGTGTCTTACCAGCTCTGAAGCTAGGTTGGCAAGGTAATGCCCAGCAATTATTAGAAGGATAAAAAAATCTTATAGGAATGCCCTCTGTAATGCCAGATCATCATACTGCTCGTCATTCTGATAAGAAAACAAACAATTCTTTTCAGCACTGTAGCCAGGCTGACAGAGAGTCACGGCTTTATTGGCCAATATATTCCACTAACTGTCAGTAGTAACGGCTTCATGAGCATCTTTGTTGATAAAATTATAATTATTAGAAACAAAATTCACCATGACCTGCCCTCAACTGGTACCAACTTATTTCAAAAGTCAGGAACCTTAGAAACAGATGTAATATCTGATATATATTAAGCCCACTCTTGATCCAGGGGTTTTAGCCAACTATAGACCTATATCTAACCTTCCATTACTCTCTAAGATCTTTGAGAAAGCAGTCGCCAAACATCTGTGTGACTTTCTACATAGCAATAGTTTGAGGATTTTCAGTCAGGATTTCGAGCTCATCATAGTACAGAGACTGCACTGGTGAAAATTACTAATGACCTCCTAATTGCATCAGACAAAGGACTTGTCTCTGTATTGGTTTTATTAGATCTTAGTGCTGCATTTGATACCATTGACCATCAGATCCTATTACAGAGACTGGAACATTTCATTGGCATTAAAGGAACCGCTCTAAGCTGGTTTTAGTCCTATTAATCAAATCAGACTGACCACCATGAGGAATCTTGGAGTTATCTTTGATCAGGACATGTCTCAAGCGGAGTCTGGATCTATGGTTGCGAGTCGCCTGCTGCTACCATGTTCCTGCTTGACAACCTTTGTTACAGTTATTACTAGTCCTATTGTTATTATAATCATAATTAATATTTCTATATACCATATATTCTATATTTAATCATTCAGTCTTTATCACTATTACCTTTACTGCCTGTATTTCTATATGGATACTGTGTTGGTTGCACCCCCAGCCCTCTCCCTCTTTCTTGCCATCTCTCTTGCTTTCTCTATCTCTCAAAGTTTTTCCTTGCATGAGTCGCCAAGTGTTTGCTCATGGTGGGAATTGTTGGTTCTCGGTAAATAATATCACAGAGTATGGTCTAGACCTGCTCTATATGAAAAGCGCTATGAAATAACTGTTGTGAATTGGCGCTATATAAACAGAAATTTTGAATTTGAATTTTATTAAAAGACGTTTGTTTTTTGACAGGAGTCTGTTTTAAGGTGTCGCTTCTGACACCTGTTCCAAGTGTGAGTTTAAGAGTAATGTCATTACTGGTGTTCCAGGTTGGTGTATTTCACCCTATGTATTTCACTTTTACACTCCCAATCTGGAACTGAGCTATCAACTGAGTAAGTGATACCTTTTACTCTGGGTACGAAAAAAACGGTTATTGGGGAGAGAACAATTCACTTCACTGACAGGCTTGGAATGTAGTCTCTTCACAGAAAAAATCAGAGGTTTGATTAGTTTGATAACAGAATGGGGAAAAACATTTCTGAGTCAGAGCATGGACTTAACTTTGGACCAGTGGCGGACACTCAAAGCAGCAATGTCACAGTATGCCCATTACTTTAGGCTTCAATGAATCAAAGCAAAGCATTTTGATTTTGATCAGCACAATAACCTACCATCAGCAGCAATGATGAAGGTAGTGTTGTTATACATATCCACAACTTCCTCCTCTGTCCAGCTAAACTCGACATCAGCATCTACAAAGATTAGATACTATAATTGGAAAGACAAAACATTTTCTATGGTCGGAAGTTTCTTAAAATAGCAGCAACTCATGCCTTTCTACTGCAAGGTACCAGTTTGACTCTTCTTGACTCTGTTTTGGTTTTCCAGTGGGGAAAAGTTGTACCTGTACCTGCTATCTGGGACTTTTTTTTGTATCACCTCCGTCGAGGTTCCTAAACTAAATGCACTTCTGAGAAGTTCTGAGATGAGAAATCAACTGTGTAGATTTCGAAAACTGACAGTTTTACGCAAATTAATGGCAGATCGAAAATGTGAGGTTCCGAAATTAAGGGGCTTTGCAAGTGTTTTCAAAGCTGAAGTTGTCTGTTTTCTGCTGGACTGAAGCTGGCCATAATCACAGAGAAGTGACGTGTTTCCTCAGTGAATGTTGCTGGACTGGGAACAAACACAGCCTCTGACACCGACAGGAGGCCAGTTTGACTGCAGTGTACACAGTACCAAGGTGATTTACAGCGACTCCAACCAGGACTCTGACTTCATGGACAACTTCAGTAGATAGATACTGTATGTCTGTGACATAAAGTTACAACAGTTACTGCTTCACATAAAGTTGTTAATGCTCATTTTGATAAAGTTTTAAAACTCTCACATTCAAGAGCTGCAGATCAACTGGCAGTCTATCCGGCTGAGTGTCGGAGGAACAGGATTTTTTAATGTACTGTGGTAATCAGCTGTTCCATTTGTTTTGGAAAACGGGGGACCTACTTCGGCTTCATGTAGAAACCTCCTCAATGATACTTAAAAACTTAAAATAACAACTCCGGACCCAGTATTGAGCTTAACTCCATCAGCTATTAGCTGTTAACACACCGCAGGACTGGCTGCACACTGGCTGCTATTTTTCAGCTATAAATTTAATGCCAACGATCTGAGGCCAACATTGGTGAGACTAGTGTGTGCTGTCTGACTGTTGACTGTTGTGATTTATTGGTTTGACGGTGGAAAACAGATGAGCAGTAATAGCTGTTGAAGAAGGTGTTCTTTGACAGTAGCAAAACACCCAAAATGCTTGACTTAAAAGTGAGTAACCTGGCAAGCCCATCCATTGCGATGATCCACACAACGTCCATAAGTGTGAGATACAGTCTAATAAAAATGTAATTAATAATATTTGAAATAAATAAATATTTCAGAGACTACATCTTTCTAGTAGGATGCTAAAGGTCAGGGACTCCAGAACACACTTTCACTGCACCATTTGATTAATACATGGTTGAATAATGATGTAACTCTGGGTTTTACATTGTAGCAGGTTGGTTTGAAGAAGAAAAAAAGTGTATGTGTTACCTGTACAAAGGTCTTGCTGGAGCCAATCCAATTGTCTCACTCTTACCTCACCACCTGATTGCCAGAAAAGACAGATAAAAGAGAAACTGTTAAAAGCTTTTTATGGGTTTTTATTGAACTCTGTAGTTAAAGTTAAAATGTAACAGTTTTCTCCCTCATTAAACATTTAATAGGAAGATAAAATATATAGAAATACAATACATAATCCATCTATCGTCAACCGCTTATGTCGATGAAAGGTGGGGTACACGCTGGACAGGTCGCCAGTCCATCGCAGAACCACCCATAGACAGATAACCACTCACACTCACTGTATGTTAATACTGCCTACGAATCAGCTGGAATTGGAAATAATGAGAAAATGAGGGGAATAGAGTAATCTGATGTTATCTCACCTGCAGGCTCCATTATGTGTCTATTTAACGACACATTTCTCTTGCACATGTTTAGAAGGTCTTCTCCCACATCTGTAAAAAAAATTAGGTCTTTCAGCAATGAAAACAAACAATAAGATATCTACATGAGACAACTCTATCCAAAGGGCACAACAGCACACTTACTGTAATTGTAACTGTTAGATGCACTGAATTTAAAGGGCTGCACTTTATTCTTTACTTCCCTAAATGCAAATGTTTTCACCTTTATGACAATATAATGTGTAGCATTAATTATTTAACCTATATAATATAGATTTCTGTAGATTAAAGAATCACTCTGAAAATGACTGACTGGCACATAATACTGACTCACAAGGAAAATGTGACCTCAACATCAAAAATCAACAATGTGGGTAACATATAAGTTACTACAATTTCTTCTTTTATTACCACAAATGAGATCAAGCTACAGCACAGTATTCATTCAAAAACAAATATAGTGATTGGTCAAGTCAAGCTCAAGCTTCAGCATGAAATACGTTGTATTAATTTAGTATCAGTGTTGTTACATAATCAGAATCAGCTTTGCTGGCCAAGTATGTTTATATACACTAGGAATTTGACTGGTTTCTAGTGTTTCTCAGTGTACTTTTCCAAGCCCCCCAGCGCCAGCCACGCAAGTCGACCCGGGTGCCTAGCAGTGGCTTTGGGGGCCTGTGGTGAATAAATGTCCAGGGTTTTATATTAAAGAGACTTGCACCAAAGTCCTTATAGACAAGTCATACCACTCAGCCTCCGGGAAGCTATTTTGGACTAACAAGACCAGGCTCCTATCTGAATGAATGGAGAGAGAGCCAGAGCTGCACAGGTCATCAGGACATAAAAACTACATGAATAGAATCGTCAGTAAAATCTGATAAAAACTGCTGAAAACGTTAGCCCCAAAATAAAGTTTAAAAAGTGTTTTTCCCGACTGGTTATACTTGTTCTATGTATGCGTCACCACATCCCCCCATGCGCAGTAGAAGAATAACAGATCCTTACATCAGTGCAACCATAATATTGGTTATAATATAACCATAAATATAAAATATGATTTTATATTTCATATTTTCTCGCTTTGGCAGTTAAAAGCAGACGATTGGCTTTCTAGCGGGAGGGTTTGGTGTACATCCAATATCCCTAAGCTACAACTTAAGGCTTGTGCAGACTACACGATATTTAGCGTCAGCCGATGACTGTGCAATTCACACTACACACACTACACGAGATGACAGCGACTCTGTCACCCGACGCTGGTCTCCAAACCACGTTTTGTCAAGAAAACACACATGAAATGTGAAACAGGAAATGACGCAAACCTACACAAAAAACAGGTGTTGTTTGTTATTATAAAGATACCAATTCTAAAGACAAAAAATCTGAGTGAAAGACTGGATTAGCACACTCAGGTAGCAGGGTCTGAGCTACAGAGAGCTGGGGGGAGTGAAAAGTGTTTTGCGGTGAAAGAGTAGCTGCCTGCTCTGCCAGATATTTCGCATGCTAGATATCTGGCAGATGTCGGCAATGTGTCAGAAATCAGCTTGGTCCAAAGATGGTCTGTGGCAAGTTTGGTGCCGATCGGACTTGTGGTTTCAGAGTTAATTTAAATAGTTTTTTCAGTTTTTGCAACTTAGTGAAAATAAAATGTCATGGCATAGAGACGTGTCCTATACCGTATGATTCGGTAGCATCACCCAAACACGTAGATATAAGGTTTATGAATGTGCAGTGTACTGACCCGTAGTTAATAGGCAAAATGTCTTATGTATGAAGATGCCATTCAAATGAATAGGATTTTCCCAAAGTATTTGAGCTTCCATTACAGCCCCTACCTACTAGGGCTGAACGATTTTGGAAAATAATCTAATTGCGATTTTTTTAACCAATATTGCGATTTCGATTAATGTGATTAATTTTTAAGCTCTTTAACTTCTGTATTATTCAAAACGGACAAGCAGTAAATCAGTGTATAGTGTGATATTAGATT